>JAULKQ010008513.1:0-13306 GCA_032356285.1 Smithsoniella earleae | reverse complement strand
GAACAAGAATATTACGAGCGCTTGGCAGATCAACTGTTGACGCTGCACAAGAGTGCACTTACAAACTTCCCACTGCCCCGTCACTTGGACATGGACCTCGTCGCACACTGCGCTAAGAGGCTGTGGAATAGCATCCCTCAACCAGACCAAATGCCCGCAGTACGATATCGCTGTTCCGTGGCAGTTGAAACTGAAACAATCAATTCCAGTGCAGAAGTAACGAGGTTCGCTGACTCACGGGAACCTTACGTGGTTCACGAACACAAAGGCATGTAGATTTCGTGCAAAAAGGAGCCACTGCAATAAAACCACACCGCTCCTCACCAACTAGTGGTTAAATCACGACACATTCGTTGGTTGTCAGTCACCTATAGCATATCTGCATTCACCACAATCTTGTGGACTACTGTGCAAGACACACAGATGCAAGTGTAAACCAGAGGATAAGCACCATAAAACTTAACATCTTGGAAGCTATCTGCCATATGTGCTCATTACTGGATAAGCCTCATAGCGAGTGTATTCCACCATGTTTTGTCCAACTCAAGGTTAATTATACAAGTTTCAGATTTGCATGAACGGTTCTTGGGCTATATTTGTGGTGATTGTGGTACAGCTTGACCAAGTTAATTTTGGAAGGAAACCAATTGGAGCTGCTCCATGTTATGGCAGGTGCTCGGATCCTGAGTGTAGATTCTAAGTTTCTGTGCCTTAGTCCGCATGGCTTGGGTGCTCACTCACCTGGTAGCATTCTGTCCAGTTGACTGTAATGAGCCTTGAATTTCAGATAAAGTTGCAATATTCAGATGGCTTAAAACCCTTCAGGAGGCTAGGTAGTTGTATCTATTCATCAAAGCAGTGAGTGTTATAGAAATTCTAGCACCCTGTCCACAGGCATGTTGCATCCGATTGTTAAATGGACACAAAGAGCATGAACCATAATGAATCACTTCCGGGGGGCTCTGTTCCTTAACAAACACAAAGGTTGACCCATTGTCTTGTTTACAAGCTGGTACCACCACAGAGGAATAGTCGCCTGAGACAGTCCTTGCCACTTGGCTGAATCTAGCTGCTATCACCTCCAAAACTTATTTGCTCAGCCCAAATGCCATTGAAACATATGACGTTGTTGGCAGTGCCACGGGGATACTTTTCTAGATGTGAAAGTTTGTGCGGTTGGAATGGTTAAAACAGTTTGGTTATGACAAGTCTCCCAGCTCCCACACAAGCAGCCAGTTGCCGTACAGGCTAGAGAGGATGCAGAGCTGTTGGCATGTGCACTACACATGGTGCTGTCTCAGCTCCGTAACAACAACGCCAACAGTGCTGCAGCAGCCTCTGAGGCTGCTCTGCTTAACTGCGGGACCCCTGCCTCAGAGCCGCTTCTTCAGGCTTGCTCCTTCACATGTTGTACGCTTGGTAGGTACTTATTGCCATGAGTTACGGGTTGATGGTGGTGTTTTCTGTGCAGGAGCAGCCTTCGATAGACGCTCGGGATGATTGTGATGCTCAAACGGGCTCCTCCCTTCCCGCGATTTCACCGGGTTGCAGAGCATCTGATTGGAAGGTTGAAAAACCGATTTGGAGCCGCATGGAGACTGAGCTCGTCCGCCAGGTTGTCACATTGTGTAGGCCATCCAAATGGGCGATGTTGTGTGGGCAGTTGTTGAGGGGTTCAAGCAGTGCAGGTTGGCGTTCATTGCAGCACACATGCACGGCTATTGCAGCTTGGGCTGGATCACCGAGATTGTAGAGAGAGAGCACTGGAGGCAGAAGTTGACTCTCTCAGGGGTACAGTCCGCAGTCTAGAACAACTGAAACGGGGCGCAGAGCTCCGCGCGAGGGAGAGCAGCACAGCTGCTGAAAGCTGGGAGCGTCAGTGTCGGAGATTGCAAGAAGAAGTAGATCGCCTGAAACAAGAAGTTATCGCTCATACACGCAAGCGTGAGGAAATGATCCATAAGTACCGCCGGTACGCTCTGTAGAGATATTGCAATGGTGATTCAATATCGATACGCCAACAGCTTCACACAAGTTTATCTTGGCTGACAGTGAACACTCGAACAATAGTTGCACTGTATAATTCACATCAACCATTACCCTCGCCTACATTTCCTTATATACGTGGGTAGCTAGTGAATTATGTGCAGCAGTCAAGGTGCAGCATACTCCGCTGCGCACTACACGCGCACATGCATTTTTCATGTTGAGAAAACGCGGAATCACTCTCAACACGCTCTTCCTCACGCACCAACAGTGGCTACTGCTGGGTTCGTACGTGCTATGTGAAACACAGGTCATTGTTTCGCTTGATGATCCGGGGTTTAACCTCGTTTTCTGATACACATAAGGACATCGCCGCGCTTAATTAATGACACCTTCGGTGTGAACTGAAGCTTTGATCAACATAAAACTAAGAATCAATAGTATCGTTTTATGTGGTCAAGGGCTCGAGCTGATGTCGGTAGGCTGCACGCGCTGCCAACTTTTTTGCAGGATCTCACCTCGTCTAAAATGCTACCCGAGCTTCTTGTAGAGGAAGCACATCACTGAAACCTTCTGTGAACACAAGCTTCCGGCATTGTATTGATGAAATCACAAAGAAAAAGTTTTCTCATTGAAGCATATCATCGCTCCTACAAGTACGGAGGAGTTTCTGCTTGACGCATAACGACGTTTTTCGAATCTCAAACCCATCTGTCGGTCCAACCTCGAGGCGCCCTTCGTGAGAAGTTTCGTAGATAGGCTGTACAGGAATATTCTCTTCTGACAGTTGCAGCTGTACTACACATCAGTACTTACCGTCGGAATTATCTTAGTTCAAGTGCGCACAGTGAGTCATGTTTGACACTGCAGGGGCGAGCAGCAGTGGTGTTCGGGGTAGTTTAACTGGTAAAACTACTTTGTTCCACTGATAAGTTTTAAAAATGACTAAGTGAGGCTTCTTCTTGAATACCTCGCCTTGTGCGCACCAATTTCTGTAGACAAGAGACAAAGTCCGTGTCGCGAAAGTGTTGTGCGTGCGGTCATTTACGTGCGTATAGAAAATGCACTCGTGGAAAAGTTGTTTGCTCTCTGGAGAGCGAAAGGTGCTGTTTCGTTCAGCACATTTATGATGTTCTGGCTGAAAAATGTATTGTTCCCCGGAAACGAGCTCTAGCTCAGCTGACAGCTGTACAAATCCCGCAATAGTCTTTTATTTGTAAGAGGAATTTTCGTGCTTGTTTGATTTACTTCGCGTGTAATGAGACCCATGGGGCGTTGCTTTGTTTTGCTAGCCTGAACAAATCGCGTGTCTCCTTTTTACCATTTGCATGGCAGCTCCTTCAACAACAAATGAAACTTTAATTCAATAATATTGTGCTGGTAAATTTTCAACGCTACTCGAGCATTATCGTGGCTCTTGGAAGTGTTCGAATTTAGACGGGGTTTAACCCCGAATTTCAGCCTTTTAACTTTCACGCGAACCATTATGGTCTGTGCGATTGTTGCAGGGGCAGATGGGATGTAATCAATTCTCAAGTCAGGCTCAGAGAGCAGAAGCTTCAAGCTGATATGCAGCAATGGATGCAGGACACTCACGAACAGCTGTCATCACTGTACAAGCAGAAATATTTAGATACCATAAAGTCATTCACGGTTCCTGACACAGGGCCTGCTGGAGCGAATACTTCTGCATTGCCAGATATTGTATGACTGAAAAGATCATGTAAGTCTGAGCAGCAATCCCAGTCATTGCTTAAATCATTGGGCTTGACATTTAGAAAACTCGTAATCACATGTGGGTCAAAAATACAAATAATATATGTACGACACGTGCCTCAAATTTTATTTGATATAACCTAGCCACAACACAGTAGCTCTGCTCCAGTACACATAAATTATGAAGCTAAAATCTTTGAAGACCACCTTCCAGTGCTGCTTCTGCAGCAAGTTGAACCAGGCTGCGTTCACCAACATCATAATCAGACACACCAGTCACTCCTGCATCGCGGAAATCCTCCACAAAGTTGCCATGCGGGTGGAAGTCTACTTGAGCAGATCTGCAAAGCTGGCTCTCAATGGGAAATGCGTCTAGTTCAATCTCATTTGCCTCAGCTACAAGCCCACTCACACACCCTTGGGGTATCAAACAGTGCTTACTGTCCTCGCTGGTAGGGAGCCCATCACTGGCAGCCAGTGGGTTATCGAGAAAAACTGACACTGTTGCATCACATGTGAATCCACTGCTGCAGCTGAACCGCTTCCCGGTCTCACTAAATGTTGCAGCAGTAGCATCAGCATCAATTCCACTTATGCTGCCGTACCGCTCGGCACAGGTACTCGGCCTTCCAATCACAGGAGGTTGCTGGTGGTCGGCAAACAATGTGATGAAGTCATCCCAGATATCCTGGCCTGTGCGCCCAGGTGAGGGTTCTGGTTGTAAGCTTTGTGGAGAGCCCAATTGGGGCCGGGGACCCTGGTCTGGCCGCACCGGGGTAACAGAAAACGCTGGGGGGTCCAGGGAGGAGGCAGATATGCATGGGGACTGGAAAACCGGTGCCATGTCTGCACAGCCTGTGTAGCAGATGGTGGATGCGCTGGCGACGTTGAGGGTAGACGCTGTATCGTGGCTGGTTCCAGAGGTGGTCTCGTACAGTGGGGAGCTGTGTTGGTTGGGTGGGGGTTTCGGTTGTACACCAAGCACTAGGGGGCTGTCACAAGTGTCCAGGTGAGGGAGGAGTTGAAAGGAAGCGTCTATAGGGCGGGTGCTGGAGCTTCTGTGGGGGGAATCTGGGGACAGACACTCAATTTCGGTGAGGTAGGGAAACGGAGCTCCGACAAGAGACTCGGACTTGGCTGCATGAGGTGCGGAGAATAGCCCACCGGATTGAATCTGCGGCTTAAGCGTAGAGGACTCGGGGTGGGTGGGGTCACGGTGAGCAGGCTTGCTTGGGCTAGGAGATGCCTGCGCGGACAGGGTGAGATTCGTGACAAAAAAGCTGAGGTCATTCATGATGAGCGGGACCGTGTGTACGCAAGCACGAGGATATAATGATGAATGCGGAGAACTCCCACCTGCAGCTGTTGCATCAAATGAAGCTTTTCGGAGCGCCACTTCTCTTCGCGTCGCCACGAAGCGGCAATCTGAGAATGTAAGGCAGCAGCGTTGCCCGACTCGCGCATTACAGCTGCCAGTGGGTCAGTTTGCGTGCCGGCGTCTAGAACAACTGATCTGTGAACGCTGGCTGCCATAGCTGCTGCCTCTTTGATGTTCTGGCTTGACTTCGTCCGTCTCTGAACGCAGAGCGAAGCTTCTTGAGCAGCTTGGCACACGTGGAGATAAGGACAACGGCAAGCGTTCAATAAAGAATGAATACTTGAACTCGAAATCTTGCATCGGTGTAGAACATACGCTCTGAAGAGATTGTAGTAGTGCTGTCTCAGTTGTTGCATCCTGCTGCAGTTCGCATAACGCTTGTTCCAAGCGAACAACATGCGACTCCGTTCGTTGTTGCTGGGTCCTTCTCTCGTCAAGCTGCTGGCGGTAGTGACGAGCACCTTCACTAGCTGCTTCTGCGATCGTTTTCGCATGTTCAAGCTCATGCCCGAGTAGTTTGTTTTGCTCCAGAAGTGTCTCATGCTTCATCTGCAAACCTTACACATCTGGCTGTCCAGTGGAGACTAGAAAGAGGGAAGCATGAGTTAGCTTTTTGAACCTTTGTACCTTCATAATTTCGAGTTCTGTCGCCAATGCTACATGAGCTTGCTCTGTGTCCGCGTGTTGCAGTCTGAGAATTCGCATCTCCTCTTCAAGGGCCGCAACACGCACTTGTGCTTCATCACGTTCTCTTTTATGCAAAGCGACTGTGTTTGTGGCCTCTTCTAGGACTCTCGGCAGCTGGTTACAGGCTTGTTTAGCAATATCCTGTATTCGCTTTCCCTGGGTGCTGTCCCACGCCCGAACTCGAGATTTTATATCATCCCTCTTCTCGCGAACTCTGTCTAGCCGTAACTGAATTTGAGCCAAGTTTTCGGCATGTGCCGCATTATTATGTTTACCTGCACAAGCTGCGCTAACCACCTGTAGCGAACAGGAGTGATGTGAGAACTCGCCGAGACAAACCTAGAAGCACAGTCAATCCGTTTGCAATAAGCGCCCATAAAAGGTACAGCATTGACATGTGTTTGTAATCTGTTGGGCACAGAAACGGAAATTAATCAACTTGTACAGTCGTTCAGGATGTTCAGTTTCCGAGTGGCCACCTCCATCTAGCGGAAACGAGCTTGAGGACTAATTGCGAGCTACACTATTGTAACAAATCTCTGAATTTAAATTAACTAGAGCATGGGCGCTCGCTAACCGATACTACGCGCAAAAAATCCAAGTGAAAATCGGAGCATTAAAGACACCTCTCACACCTGAAATTGCTCCGCAGATCTTATTGCTGCCTCGAGAGTGACCAGAAGCTCTTTTTTATGTCCTTCAGCTTCATGTAGAATGCTGAGGAGCCCCGAATTCAAAGAGCTCATCCGCTAGATTCAACAGAAGTTTTTTTGAGTGAAAGATAAAAGCATCGACTTTCTTCGCAAGCCATAATTCAACTCGGGCACTCAAGTCATCCATGCGAAGTTTGCGTCAGGTGCAAAATAGGCTTCGAGCCCTCGAAATGAGCCTATGTAACTGTGCGGGTACATGTCTTCAACAGCTCCCGTGGTTGTTTGTTAGAATGTGTGTGCTTATGAGCGCCTTAGTTTAATTGAGATACTTGGTCTAGTAAAGAATCACGTTGTGGCGTAAGTTACACGCGCCTCAGAGACGTTTGAAATGAGCTCACTCCACTACTGGCTTCCTAATTGTCGCTGGTTGAGGATCTCGATACTAAAGAGTCCCCCGAAAAGATATTGGCCGCGTGCTAGGTCAAGACAAGCATAAAATCTGTGCTTTCAACTCCACAGGTGGTAATGCTACTGGATGAGGAGTACGTTCGGACAACGCAATGCGCTGCCCGTATGTCAGCCCATAATTCACCTGACAACACGAATTATCGTTTGTTCTCAAGCGGGTTTTAAAGAATCGCGTCTTGGCTTCGGGCATTCCGCGCATAAGTTTGTATGGTGCGATGATGACATTTGGTGCAGTGCACAATGAAGATCCTTCTTTTAAAAACGCGGAATAATATAAGTTGATAAAATAGTAACAAGCTTCGCCCATTCCGTTCGCGTTGCACGTGCTGAAGCCTCGCCAGTGCACGAAATTAATTACTTTGCCTATTACAGTGCCAAGGTAAGGTTCCTTATGACATGCATAAGCAACGAGAAAGAATCAAGAAATGCGGTGTCGCCAATACACAATACTTAACATGCTATGACACGGACGGAGCTTTCCCAAAGGAGAACCGCTGCAAAGTGTTTTTTTTCCGTTTAAATTAGCCAGAGTATCGTAGACAAACTTTGGGAATAAGATTCATTGCTAATCAATTCTCGTACTATGTAATGTAACCTAAATCGTCTCAAACGTATTTAATATGGACGGTTTAATAGTGGCGAATTGCCCTGCATTGAGGTGTGGCCATTTCTTGTATACGAGTCTGGAGCCAGAATTCATCAGAAAAGATCAGGCCTTTGGAGTCGCCATAAAGTGTTGAAAATCGGATTGAAACGCTCTTGTCTATTCTTGTTCATAGAATACGGCAAATTTCGCAACAGCTGCATCTGCAGGGGGAATGGTATGCTGCACTCACTTACCACCGTCTCGAGCAATTCATAAGAATAATAAGCGCTTGTGATATCCTAACATGCAATCAGCCAGGGTAGAAGCAACATCAGCATGCAGGCGACAGTCACAAGGAGAGGGCGGTTGGCCCATGGTGCGCGGCTTGCCTATACATCCATCCTTCAGTTCAACAGTATAACGCATGATTTGCTGGTCGGAGAAATTCAGTTCGTACTCAATAGTGAAGAACTATCGCAGCACAAGAAGCCAAAGTCATTCAAAGGAGAGAACAAGAAGAGCGGGACCAAAGGGTTAAGAAATACTTCAGTGAACAACGACAAACCGATGAAGCGTCTCGCGAAGCCCTGAAAGCTCCCGCAAAGCGCCACGAGCGCGAAGCTCGCGAGAGACAGGCGGAAATAGAGTTAATAGAGTCAATTGTACAAGTGCGATTGGTCGGCCATGTGGACCGCTGTGAACCACAACATATATTCTAGTCAGGGCATATTGCTCAAATGATGTGTTTCCGTAGAATCACAAAGAAAGGGAACTTGCAAGTTTGCGAACTGCGGAGGAACAACAACTTGCAACAGCCGTGCTTGACCAGCACGCCCAGCATCTCAGAGAGCAAGGAGAAATTGCACAGCTTCACGCCAAGCATGAGGTTTTGCGGGAGTGAGATCTTCTACATGATCACGTCCAATTCATCACGCACAACTTACATTTTTGCCAGCTGTTAACGGCCGGAGACTGGTTCTGAAGTTACGCCGCGATGGTGCAACATATGGACTCACGTAAGAGTTGACTCTGCAGTTTGGCATCCAAGCTTAAAACCGCTCACGTATCGCGGGAGAGGCACCTTCAAGTACAAGAGAAGGAGCTGACTCAGAGGCAAGAGCATGAGTACAACAGACTGTTCGCCGAGAAGCTTGAAAAAAACCGCATACAGGCCGTGAAAGATGAAGAAACCCGACAGCACAACCGTAGAATGGATAACTTCAAAGCCAGGGGGGTGCTGGAAGTGCGCAGCCTCACCTCCGGTTTCAACCAATCACCGAGCATTAACTCACCCAACAATAAAACATCTAACAGGAACAAATGCAAGAGAGGCAAAAGCAGCTCGAGGACGCGAGGGCCGAGTACCAGCGTGACAGAGAAATGGTCGACGCTATCGTGAATGCGATTGACGAGGAGGATCGGCTTCAGGAAGACATGAAGCGCGAAAAGGCCGCGGAGCTGCGGAACTACATCACAGATTTCATTGCAGATAGAGAAGCCCGTCGTGAGGCTGAGAGGCGCGCAGAATTCGAAGCGGAGAGGAAGATCCAGGTACCATCTCGAACCGTGTGCCGAGAGCTGATAAGGGCAGTCACACCCGATATTAAGAGTCTACTTTTGCACTTAAAACGCGGTACAAAATGGAAGCAGGTGTCAAATTCAATGCAGAAACTGGCTCAAACGAAACTACTCAAATGAAAGTGCGTGCTAGATCAATTGTAGCCCAGGATATACATTCCTGACAAGCTGTTGAACTAAGAAAAACCATATTATGGTAATCACTCAATTACAAGTGACCTCTTCTACTCCTCTGCTTGTGATACTCCCTTGCTGCGGTCTGTCCCATCTACCTGATAGACAGCTGAGCAAATCTCCTCATGGGAAACGCATTGCCTTTGCGCAATCTTCCACAAATCTCCCTCAATCAGAATACCCCAATGCAAACCAAGTCTGAAACAATGGCTATGTGCTTTGATAATAGTTACAGTAAGCTGTCCATACTGCACATCTCCCTGTTGTGATGCTTCACAACAATAGACGATGGCGCCCAAAAAAATTACATGGGCCCTGCCTGAAAACAAACGTATTTGCGCTTTATTATAATGCTGCTCTGCAATAACACAAGAACAGGTGAAGAAAAATTTGGCTCGTTATGTACCACATTATTATTTGTGGCGATGAACAAGGTTGCTTAAGTTTGTGCAATTGAAAGCTTTTCACGAATAATTGGGACCATGTTAAGTGGGCTGTCCTGTTATTGTTACCAACACAGCAAGCAAAAGTGCGTCTTAATGGTAGGGGTGTCACTTTGGCATTGAGGGAAGGGATAGAGGCCTCACTGTACTTGCCTTAGCTATGCCATTGCTGCATCAACTTAGAATCCAAACTGTATATGCAACAGAACTTCAGCACAAGATACCCTGCTCCAGAAGAGTCGGTAGGTTTTATTTCACTGCTTTCTATCGTTCCTATCGCGAGAGGATTTATGTGATGTGTAGGCTTGAAATTTGATCGTAGATCATTGAAAGAATTTCATTGTTCTTCAGCAGAGATGTGGATGTGGTGTTGGGCACCACGGGGCTTGTTTAGTCTGTCTGGGTGACGTGGCAGAGGTTGCTGCCAGCATTGGGCAATTCAGGGGAGGAGGAGTGGTTCTGTTCTGTGGTTCTCTTTCAGGCTGGGATGAATATTTGTATACATGAGCAAGATTACTCGAACATTCCAGCGATCTGATCAATGCAAGAGAGATATAATATAATGCTCTTGGTCAGAGATGTGAACCAACAGAGTAGTGTTTTGTTTAGTCCCTCATCTCAGGGTTTGAAAGCTTCTCCACATAAAACCTGGCTACCCATTCAAGTGTGGGGTGCTGCAAACAGATGAAGCAACCACCAGTGAAAGCACTGCCTCCCAGAAGGCTGGCTGATATCAACTTGTTGAATGAATCATGACACCGCAAACGACTGTACGTGCAGCATGAATGAGTTAAACAACTCAATCCAATATGGTTCTGGCACTTTTTGACTCCGAACACAGCTTGTTGAGTCTGCAATTCAATGATGTGTTGAGGGCGGGGTGGGGAGAGCTGCCTGCAGGAGCATCTACAAGAGGTCCAGAGGCGAGAGGAGGAGCAGCATGCAGCCCTTGCTGCCAAACGCGAGGAGGCTGATCGAGTCTACAGGCAGCTGAAAGCAGAGAGAGAGAGAGCTGCAGCTGAAAAAGAGGAACAGGACTTCCTCATTGACCTGCTGCACCGCGAAGAGCTTGAAGTGGCTCTGCGTCGCCAGGAGGCCGACAATGCTGCTTACCAGGTGTGTGGCTTAAGTTAACACTCCATGCATGACTGATTGGCTGCTGAGATCGTACAAGCACTCTTACTGTGCTAGCATTGCACTTGAAGCGTCGTCTCCTGGTGAATGTTTATGCCAGTGAGATGCAGGCAAGTGCACTGTGCGGCCGAGTAGGATGCGGTTTGCCTGGGTGATGAGTTTGAGTTTTCAGAGTGGTTATGATGTCTGCAGGCGAAGATCAAGGAAGAAATGATCGCTGCGAATAAGAAGCAACTGGAAATGAAGGCTGCTGCGAAAGGAGCTGCTGCAGAAGAGGAGCAGCGTGTGCGCTTGGAGATGCTGGCCAAGTTTGCTGAAGATGACCGGCTAGAGCAGATGAATGCCCAGAAACGCCGCATGAAAAGTTTGCAGCATCGCAAGCAGGTATGGTCACCGGCTCTGCACGACCACCCGCTTGTTAGAAAAGAGGATGGAGCTCTTGCATGCAATTCTCTTTTTTTTCAAACCTTTGTAATCGGCTGAAACTTGTGAGTGCAACAACAGAGGTGGATAGTCGGCTTGTGTCAAGGTATCTGTCCTGGACACCGTGAAATTGTCGCAGGTGGAGCGCATCATTGAAGAGAAACGGGCCATGTTTGAGAAGGCGCTGCAAGAAGAACGTGCTGCAGAGGCTGCTCGTGTTGAGGCCGAGGAGCGGGTGATGTCTCTTGTGGAACGAGAACGCCGCCGTCTCCTCCGAGAGGCGGCTCCTGTTCTCAAGTACCTGCCGAAAGGCGTTGTGCGCTCCAAAGATGACCTCGACTACATGCTGTCTCTAGTCAAGCAGCTGGAAGATCAAGGCCACTTAGAATAGTCTAGTCTCCTAGGTCCAGTGCCAATTCAACAAGTTTCACAGCTGCACTCCATTATTATACAGCTGTAACTGACTGCCAGCACTATTTGTTCCCTTCTGTGTCGTAAGCGCAAAGCAAACGAGATACATTTGACTAAGCAAGGCAATTCATTGTTGTGCTAAACATTGCTGTTTTAATTCAGTAAGCTTACACATGATTTGCTGCTGAAGTTTTTGGACTTAGACAGGAGGTATCACTTTGAGACAGGATGGGATATATATACTCCAAACCTTGAAAGTCTGGGAAAAAAGTGTTTGAGGAGGGCTCTCAGGCTTCGTGGTATGTTGGCACCTTGGTGCTAACTTTCTTGTTCCAATAACACAGCAGTGTTCACGTCCATGGGACGAAATAGATCCTGCCAGTTTCAGTGAATACCTCAACTGCGGTCAGTGCATGCCTGTTGCTCAGTCACGGTGCCTGTGAGCTGTCAATTGTGGCTTCATTGCAGCTATTAGACACGACCCTCAGCTCTCATGGCAGGCAATATGGGCAGTGCTCACCTATCACACACAATCGTACAAACAGAAGCATTGTAAAGGAAAGAAGTTCAATTCTCAAGTTGATGTTCTATCATCAGCAACACAGTGAGTAAGCAGAGAAGTACAATGCAATTGCATTATACTGCCATAGACTACCGTACTGCGAGGACAACCAGCTGTATTGTGTAGTTGATAAGGGGTTCTGCTTCCGCTGCAGGCTCTGCACTTTTCACTTAATGGTAAATTCTGTTTGCCTGTACACCTTGCAGCACTGGGTGATTTGAACTAATCCACAGTGATTATGGATAACAACTTTTTAATTCAGCAGCTTTGACAGCCATGACCTCTCCAAACAGGAAAGCCCACCTCTGCTGAGTGATGATACAATACACTGCATTCACATGCAAACACTACAGCGCTCGTAGGTTGCAAATCAAAAAAGGGCTTAGGAATGTACACATGTGGTGTTCTTAGAGTGCATTTTGACAGTGCCTTTTTTTGCGTCTGTTTGTCAGGGTGGTCTTTGCCAATACTCTTATATGGTAAGGGTTTTCCGGTGGGTTTCTATTTGGAAACTACGCAACAACTTTGTGATAGTTGACAGGTGGCCTCAACAGAACACATCTGTGTGAGGTCAAGGTGAAAGCCTACACAATGAGATCCAAACTTGAGTTTCAAGCTTATGCTAGTCCTTGTTCTCAATATTAAGCCAAGGATCTATGTCTCATGGGTCCTAGTCCCAAATACATCCCTGCCTGGACATCGGTTCTCGTGCATGTTTGTTTTGTTCATTCATTCTTCGTCTGAGAAGTTCCTGCACCACCAACGTAAACAATGTTTCCGCGCTAGCAGCAAGTGTATGAAAACATTCGAATTCAACGGACGTCGAACAGGGCGAATAACAAGTATTCGAAATATTCATGTCTAAAATAGAAATCTGGGCAACCCGCTAGGTTCCGCAAGCTTGTTGGGCTTATTTCCTGGCGAGAACAACTTAAAAGGCGGACTTTCTTGGTTTACGCTGCTTGAGTGGACGAGTGGACGTGATTCTAAACCAGTTTATGATGCTCCAAACAATCTTGATTTCTTTAGACCACACACACACACACACACACACACACACACACACACACACACACACACACACACACACACACACACACACACACA
>JAULKQ010008502.1:0-13312 GCA_032356285.1 Smithsoniella earleae | reverse complement strand
CCTTACCCAAGGTACTCAGCGAAAGAAGCAAGTTTTTTCTGATTGCCCCCCCCCCTGGCACTCCATATACCATAATAAATACATACCTTCGCAGCGTGACCCGTTACCCCAGCCTGAGGCGGCGAAATTAATTCACCTATTTACCCTTTTCCATAGGTTTTGGCGCAAAAAAATCGAATTGCTTCCCGGTCACCCCGGTTAAAAGTGGCGGCAAACGAAAAAAGGTTAACGTGCGTCGTACCCACGGCTCAGCCTGGCTGATTGGCCAGGCCTCGAAACCAATCTATTAATGCACGTGATCTACTGTCGACAAGTCAAGAGGAGATGTTGCAGTTATGGGTATTGGCTTGCTGTTGCTCCCGGCTTGTGTGTCGAACTGTCCTTCATTTTCTTCGGGAACACCCCTTCGTTTTTGCGTGAACGCTGGACCTGGCGCCCTCAGCTTGCGGTGGAGAGACAGCACCTTCCTCAAGAGCACTGGCATGATAGCCTCAAGAGCTATGTGCAAACCCTCATCTCTTCTGTTTTGCATCTTTCTCAGGCTATACTGATGGTTAGCCTAACCAGTGTTCATTCACCAGCAAGAAAACAATTTTTCTAATTCAAAACAGCTTATTTGCACAAGCGGCAGTCTCGATAATGGTGCAAGGTGCATGAAACCCGGTCGAGAGCACACATCCTTGCTGTTTGTATACGGGCGCTCAGATTCGCATAGTTCATCACCAGATTGTCCCGGTTCGCAGGTTTGGCTCTGTACCAGGAATCTGAGAACATGGTGATGTACATTGCGTTCGTCGTTGGGGCCACTGTGTGCGGGAACCACTTCCTGTATGCTAACTTCTGGTCTCTGGATATCATGATCGGCGAGGTGCCGCTCGGAGTGGTGCTGGGGGCGGTGGGCATGGCCTTCGTGCCTTCTCTCTTGCTCCCTGTGCTTGTCCGCAATGCTGGCCGCGCTCCTGAGGGAGGCGGTGCGAACGCCCCCAGCCCAGGGCAGTTGTGGCTCAACATGATGCTCATCCAGCAGTCCAACCTTATGCTCGTTACCGAGGAGCTTCTTTTCGTCGGGTATGCAGGCGTTCTACACAGCACCAGCTGTATCACAGGTCACCTCGTGCATCATCATCTTCCTCTTCTACCAAACGTGCCTGTCTCTGTGCAGAGACTCTGGAGAGTCGTTCTACCCCCCCTATCTGGTCATTGCCACCAGCATTATGGGGGTAGTCCTGGCGAGAAGGCTGGCATACTTGCGCATCATCCACTGGCCGAGCTACCACTTCATGCACTCGCTGTACATCGGCAAGCTGGCCATGCTGGCACTGCCTGAAGCTCGTATGGCCCTGCCGCTTTCTCTGCTCCTGCTGGTCGCCACCCCGCCGTTCTTCATCCCCACGAAGGCTGGCTACCCGGACTTCAAAGCCCGATACGTGTTCCCGCCCCCTTCAGCCAAGGGCACCGTCCCCCAGGATCCGACGCAACTGGCAGTCGATGCCGCCCCCGGCCACCCCCCTGCATACGTCCGCCACGCAACCATCACAGTCACCGTCATGCTGGTGGGCATGCAGATCACGTGCGGGATCGCGCGCCTGGCAATCTTTGACATCGTCGCCGCCGTTTGGGGTGGCCCCCCGCCGGAGGGGATCCTCCTGTGCGCCCTCCTGGCCACCGGCGCCGCCGCCTCCGCCCCCCTCGTCTACTGCTGGTTCCCCCACTCTGTCGTACGCCGCTTCTCCTGACCGACTGCACTCGTATGTTACTGTTGCCGAGAGAAGCCACAAGCCTGTGAGCACGCCCGATGGAAGCAGTGGAGCGCAGGCGCTTAAGAGGGTGCTGTTCTTGGTGGTTGCGGCAGCGGTTACTCTGGGGACTGTGAGACCCCCGGTGCCGATTGCCGGCGGGGCCAGGTGCCCCCGCTTCCCCTTCACACTCTGCCCGCGTCTCTGGGACGAACGCCACGTCCCCAGCCACGAAGTAGATGACATTACGCTGTACGGCGAGGGCCTGGTGTGGAAAGAGCACTGGGGGCTGTGGCTCCTCGTCGCTTCCATCGGCCTAGCTGCTGCTTCAGCTGCCAGCCTGCGCGGTATGAGCCCGCCATTGCCCTGAAGCATTTCACTGCGCTCTGTGTGGATCTGTGGCCTGCATGTGCAGGTTCAAGGCAGAAGCAGAACCTCGTCTGGCAGATGCTACTGGCGCTCGGTTCTGCACTGTGTGCTGGCGGGTACCTTTGTTTAGAGTTCCTCCCCGGTCAAACTCTCGTCCAGGTGCGCCTAGTTTGCGAACATGACTGCGTTTTTCCCCATCAATACACCATCTCCATCCTTGTAGTCGCTTACACTGGGCGGTTAACGCAACCGTACAAGCCAGTGCTTTGCAAGCATGCCGTTCTCTGTGCGCCTAGCACTACCCCTGGTTCGAAGAAAAGTTCGAAAACGAAGGAGGGTTTCAATGTACTGTGGTGGCCTGGGTTTGCAAGTCTTTTAGTTTGGACCTCGTGCACAGGTCTTCATTATGGCAGCAACGGTTGCTGGGGCTGCACTGCTCGTTCTCCTCAACAGCCCGACGCTCTTGCATGCTACCACAGCATCCGCACAGCACCTGTCTATACTCCCTGTGATCTGGGCGGTCTCGCTAGCTCTGGCGCTGGTGCTACAGGTATGGTGGACATGTACCTGTGTGCTTGGGGTTCTCTACTTCTTTTGCGTTTCCCAAGATTGAGTGGAGCGATCGTGCTGTGTGCTTGCAGTCGATTGTCCCGCTGGCCCCGCCTCCTGATGAAGCGTACCGGGTCATGCCGGACATGACACTGGACGCCGTGCAAGAGGAGCGGCGGTCCCTGGCCTGTGCGGCCATTACAGCCATCTTCGCTGCGCAGGGGCTGCTCCTCGCCCTGGCGCTCAAGCTGCGCATGGCTGCATTCGCAGACCCCCACAAATTGCCCTCAGGCAGCGTTGTGGTCTCAGGGCTGGCGGGAAGCAGCGGCCACCGACTCCGGACAGGGACAGCAGCGTATGCGAACTCCCGGACCACAGGAAGCGGCGGCGGGACACTGCTCAGCTCCCTCGTTGACCCTAAGCTCGTCCAGGCTGGGAAATCTATGCTTGAGATGGACGCTGCTGGCTCTGCGACCTTCTCTAGGCTGTCGTCCGCTGGACTGGGATGGATCCCGCCGTTCTCTAACCTCATTGTGTTCTGTACGTTCGGCTTGGCAATGGCCCTGAACGCCCAAATCTCAGGTCCGCTGCCTCACTGGCAGGGTCAAGGAACCAGAGAAACTGCTAAAGCTGCCTGGCACAAAGATGTTGTAGCTGAAGTCCCTGTGCTGTGTAGGAGGCCAGGATGAAGCGGTGTTGATGCTTGCTCCACTGCTGTTGCTGCTGAATCAAGACCCGTACTTGCTGCCTTCTCTTAACGACCGCCGGAGGTACTTCCCGCCGTACGTTGCGGTTGTAGTGTTTCTGGTGGCTTCTGCGTTCCGAGGGGTGTCTGATACGATGGTACGGCACTCCAATGTCATGGGGATTGTTGCGCTGGTGTCTGTGCTGCTGTCGCTGCCGAACCACGTCCTGTTTGCGGTGTACTTGTGGAACCAACACCGCCAGACGGAATGGCTGCTGCTGCTGTTCACGCCCCTGAACTTCGTTCCGATGTTTTACGCACTCGGTACTGCTGAAACGTACCTTGCGACGGGCGGGTTGATCGTCGCTGTTTTGCAAGGCGTTGCAATGCGGCAATCGCGGCGAAAGGGTAATCGGCTCATTTAGCGTAGCTGGATAGTCTTACGTAGTTGGTAGATGAAGGATCCGCACTGCAAGCGTGGCAGGGCTCCCAGATTGTACTGGCGTTGCTGTTGTCCCCGGGTGGCTTGTCCTCCCTTTTCGCAAGCAGCTGAATGGAAATCAGTCCAGCTGTCTTTCACTCCGGCATTGTGACTTGATTTCTACCATACTTTTGCTGTTCTTCCTTGAGATTGAGACTTCGATGTAACAGCATACCTCATATTAAGCATTGTGGGTCTCACGTTTGGTGTGACTGGTCTTTGATGCCATTCTTCGTTTCACACACCTGCGAGCGCTCACTCCACAATCTCCAACAACATCATGTGCCTCACAGCCTGGTGCCACATCAAACAGCAAAGTTGTGCTACATGATTTCTGTATTTCATGCATTGCACCTCACAGCTTCCTTTTCCCAGCTTTGTTTTACATCACGTTCTACTGTTTTGTATTGTTGTGCGATTGAAACAGGAACAATGGATTCTGGGTAACCTGCTGAAACTGTACATGAAGCTTTTACAAGTGAGGGAGAATTCTTAGTCTGTCATCATGTCACAAAAGCTTGCCACAAGACGTGGAAATACTGCAAAGTAAAATCTCAAATCAATGAGTTCGGATGGTAATAACTCTTTCTATCTGAACTGTTAGATCATTGCACTACACGTCGCTGAGTTTGCCTGACATGTGCAACAACCTCGTTAACAAATACATCGGGCAGCTCTTCCATGACATTGTGGCCTGCTCCTGCAATTTTCACAAGTTTTGCACCACCTAAAACAGCACTCAGCCTGCAACTGTTCCCAATTGGAACCAGATTGTCATCCTCACCGTGTATGATTACCACAGGCACATTTGTCTGCTTCACAGCAAATTCAAAGTCCTGCAGCAGCCCCTTGCTCTGTGCCACAATAGGGGGTGCATTGTCTGTAAGCCTTGCTGTCTCAAAGCTAACACCATTACTACCGATGACGTTTGATGGATTTGAGGTAAGCATTGAGCTGCTAGAACCATCTAGAATGTCCTCTGATGTAAGGCGTGTCTGCAAGAACCGAATGAAACCCAGCTCCCATCCTCTTACTAAGGATGGAAGTCGGTAGTAGTACACTGTTTGTTCTGTCAGCTTTGAGGGGTCTCCGTAAGCCCCTTTCAGAGCCCTTTCCCAGATCCATTTTCTCCGCACGAACATGCGGAGGGCAGCCACCAGAACCGGTCGCAGAATGAAAAACATTGCAGACACTAAAATGACTCCAATACGTCTGAAAAAAGCAGCTAGCGAAAAAGGGAAAATCCACGCAGGCCTTCGTTCTTCGAGGGGCAGGGAAGAAACGACTTGGTTGCGTGAAGTGGTGGGTGCTGGCGATTGTAGCATCGTATACCGCTCGTAGAGGCAGTGCACACCATCTGGCCTGTCCGAGCTGCAAACATATTGAACGCATCATTTGACAGTTATGAACAAGTACGCAGTGTCACGACCTGAGAATCTCCTTATTTATGCTACTATTGTTTCAGAGCTATATGAACTACTACGAGATAAAACGGTCGCTTTCTCGAAGGAAACGTACCTCACGACACGTTCAGAGAGTGAGGCCGCAACGTTGAATGGGGACACCATTATTGCGGGGGCTACTAAGACAATCCCCGCCACACCATCTGGGTTCTTCGAGAAAGACTTCGCAACACCTGCCGCGCCAAGGGAATGACCGACCAAAACGACAGGTTTACCCAAGTCTGACACCAGTCTCCTCCCCAAGTCACCATTAAATAGCAAGGTGTACTTTGATAGCTCATCGCTCCGTTCCGTCAGGCCAAAACCTGGCATGTCGTGGGCAGAGACATGAGTGGCAAGAGCGTCTGCGAGTTTTTGCTGGACTTTCCTCCACATCCATAAATTTGCTCCAAACCCGTGATACAGAGCCAAACATGGATGCTCCGAGCGGTCACTGGGACTTCTGGAGAAGGCCGAATCACCAGCTCTCCCCTCCGCACCGAACATGCGCTTATAGTGCACAGACACTCCAGAGATCACATCAAAATCAGAATCGCTGTCAGCCAGTTGCTGGGCGGTGTGAAGGTGCCTTGCAATCTACACCCAAACAGACAAAGCTCACTCGTCCTGTAGTGTCGCGAATGCAACGAATTTCGAACATTGCGGCGCACCTGCTTTTCAAGAAGCTGGTACCTTATCACTAGGGAGGCTAATACGCTGAGTGCATAGCAAAGTACAGCCTTCAAGCACTGCCACAGGACCCAAAACCATGTGTCAGCACTTCTGTGTAGTCCTTTCACCAGCAGAGTTGTTGCAGCAGCTGGAAGAAGCCAAATAAGCACAGTCACGGCCCAGTTTATATGCCCTTTAAAATCGAGGTCCTGCTCGAACTGCCTAGCATGGAAAGCTAGTGCAGAGGCGCACGGGACACCAGGGTTCTCACTCTGCACCGAGCCTAGTTGTATAACTGTCTCATGACAACAATTCATTTACGAGTATCAGTAGTAAATTTTGTTTTTTGGTTCTATCGCTTCTACGTCTACGTACACAGCGGTGCGTGCCGTAACCTGGTAAAAGAATCAGCAACCCGAATATTGACTGACAAGTAGGACTTGTCATATAAATAAATGAAGGTAAAAGACACTGCATCCGAAACCAGTAAGTGGTCCTGGCTTGGGCAATAGGTTGGAAGACTGACGGGGCAAGTGCGCATGCACACCTGCTTCCGGCAAGTCCGCAGCAAGCCCTGAGGTAGCTTGAGCGCTCCACGAGCTTGTTTTGGTATGGGGCTTTGTCCAACTGCTTGCCAAACTTGAGCGTGCTGAGTACACGGCGCAGCTGTTAAGCGGTGCGCAAACATTTTGAACAACTCTTCGCCCTGAAAGTCTGGCAAGCCAGCCCATCCGAGACGAATCATGTGAAACTGCGACTGAGTTACACACTCCAGAAAATAATCCTATCAGGTCTTAGAATCACATAATACATGTAAAAACTAAGTAGGTAACAGAAGTTTCGGTTGAGGACGTGCATGACCAGTCGCCATCACATGCGACTACCTTGCACTGACCCCACCATCTGATCTGGGGTAAACTGGTGCAAACTAATGGTATCGACTCATTTTTCTCACATCCGAATTCACTCGCGTTTGGCTGTTAAACTCATGCACATCCTAGGATTGTAGTTACGATCCGATCATCCGGGATAGTGCGACAATTAGATAGATACTGCTCCAGAGAATCTAATTCGTATAAAGCACGACGCATAAGGCCTACATCTGTTGGTTTCGCACTGGCAAAATTAATAGTTTAAACAAGCTCTCTCTTGTTTACCAATACACTCAAGCAGTTCCAAGCAATCACAACCATTGAACACTGCAAACATACGTCGTCAGGGTATTGAAACACAACCAGCCCAAGAGCCCATGACATGCACACCATTTCTTAAAGTTTGTATCTACTACCAAGAACAGATTCGATCATTTTTGTCAGGTATCAAGCGCGGCAACTTATTGAACGATGTTACAACCGTTAGAGTCATCAGACCGAGTGCAATGAAACAACTACACCTCTGAAACAACTACACCTTCTCGAAGGCGCTATTTGGTACAAGAATCGTATCTACAAACAGAGAAACAGACAAATTATAGTTTCCCCTGCTGCTTGAGCCCTTCTTCGAAAGCATGAAGTACTAGCTGGATGTTTTGAGGCTGTGCGTTGTAGCCTAGAATTCCGATGCGCCACACCTTTCCAGCGGAGGGTCCAAGACCGCCAGCTATCTCGAGCTTGTACTTGTCCATCGCGTTTGTAATGACTTTCATAGCATCAACACCCTCAGGAACCTGCATGATGGCACACAAGTAATCTGTAGGCACTCCAGCTCGACCGCGAGTTGGCAGGTTTAGACACAAGTGCCTCAACAATAGTGCTTCAAACACCCTTAGCAGAGACAGGAAACCGAAGTTCAACGGCTATATAATTCAGAATTAGCTCGTGCAGAGCTACTGTAGAAAACCAATGAGCCTGGGGTTCGAGGCGGATGTAACCAATTGCTTTAAAGTTGAAGATCATATATTCAATGATACCATAATGTTCTATCTCACGACATTAAAATCTTACAGCTCTTGTCACTGATATGGTTGCTGTGTCTAAAATTGGCTAAAAGCCACGAAGCAGACAACCACGTTTCTCCAATCGATTTGCAGGAATGCAAACAGAACTGAAGCCCTTGCACTGAGCACGTGCAAGCCGCTAAAACGGTTTCGTGATGCGGCCAATAAATAACCTACTGACAGTTGTGGATGCGCACTGTGATCGTGTTAACTGTAACCAGGCGGTCTTGCTCCTTTGGCACGTACGGTTTCAACCCCATACTGCTCAGACCGTCCCAGAGCATCGCATGCATTTCAGCATGTCGTTGCCACATTGCTTCGAGCCCCTCAGCCTGGACAGCATTATCGCGACTTACTAGGTAGCCATACGTGCGACGAAAGCAGCTGTAAAACCATCAATGGCAGATTTGTGGAATGCGCAATCGAACCATACCTTTACCACTTCCAGGGCTTCGCGCATAGCGTAAGTCATAGATACCATGCCAGTATGGTGGTATGACCGTTTGTTGAACCAACCCCAGTAGTCTCCCACGAGTGTGAGGTCGTTCATGTACGACGCTACTTTGGTTTTGCGGTTCATTAGCTTGTTGTACGCTCGTTCGTTCAGGAAAAGAGGAGCGGCGCCGGGTGGAGCAGCAAGGGCCTTTTGTGACCCGGAGTACATCGCATCGACACCCCAAGCATCTGCGTAACATCCAAGGTAAAAGACACAAGAAGCGATATTCCGTGGTGTCGAGTTCCCTATTGAGAGTTCCCGGTAGCGTACCTCCGAAGAATGGAACACCTCCGAGAGAACATACTGTATCCACCAGTAAGAGCGTGCCATTGGCTTTGCAAACATCTCCGATGCCAGCAAAACTCTGATGAACACCTGAACGGCCATTTCTGTATCTCATGCTCAATTTAATAGAAAGACAGGCTAGCTTTCTAATTAGGGCATAACTAGCACTCGAAAAATACTGGGCTGCTCGCCTAGAATGGTTCTCGTTGAATCACAACACTTCAGCGTTATCCAAGGCCGATGTTGCAACCCCGTACCCGGAGTTTCGCAGTGGGTGTATGCAGACTAAGGTGTTGTTTATGCAACATCGCTACGTTCTACGCTTCAACTCAGGTGTACTGAACTGCGACCCGTGGTGTTTCCGCACAGAAAATCCTAAATGTAAGTAATAGGTGCGCAGTGGATACTCGCCAAAGATTGATTTTTCAATTCTGGACTACCGTGAGAAAAGTACTAGGGCGTCGAGAGCGCACCCATGGATGACTCTCCTTGACAAAGGAACAGCAAAGCTGGCTTATTTTTCTCCACAGCAGTTTTAACTTCCTCCAGAGAAAAGCTTCGAGGTTCTCCGTTCGTGGAAATCTCGACGACATTCGCCCCGTATCGCCCAGCCAAGTCGCTTACTCGAGTGCCCCAAATACCATTGTTCCCCACAACCACTGTCTCCCCGGGCTCGACAAGGTTTGCTATAGCGGCCTCCATGCCAGCATGACCTGTGCCTGACATGCACAAGGTGTACTTGGTATCCGTTTGGCACACATACCTGAAGCGAACGTCACAACATTACAACGGATCCAGTTTCCAGAACTTAAACTTGAACTTTCCAGAACTTTAATCAGTGTCGCATCAAGAGATTAACTGTTTGTCCACTACCAGGTGGTAATTCTTCCGAAACTAGCTATCATCCCTTGAGGGTATTTCAGGTCAAGCACCGTGTTCGCTGCACCGCGATGGCACACTCGACCACTAGCAATACTGGCTCTTGGGTGCACCCTATACTATACGTAAAACACCTGGCGTCACAGGCGGTTGGCAATATCTGCCCTTAAAAATCAATATAAACTAAACTAATGTTCAAATTCGTCCTCAAAATTCGTGACAATCAGTACCCCAGATGTTTTGAAGAGGCCACACCGATGCTCGTGTTGAATTTATCGTAGCCATATTCGTGGATTTATTATTGTTAGAAAAGGGGGCCAGATTTCGCCTCCCCTTTCTTGCAGTTGAACAGGCAGCACAACATGCGGTAATACAGCGCTGACTCTGAGCTCAGATGCGTGTGCGGGACATTACACTACGAAAAAGTATTGCGGTGTTGATATGACATCATAACACAGAAATTCAATGCTTCGAGATGCTGAAGTGAGGTAACAGTGTGCAAGCTGCGGGGTTTTTTAAAGTTCGTAATTCAGACCTGGTAAGGAGTTGAATGTATTGAGTGTTATGCTTTTGCTATATTTTTAGAATAAGAAGGGTTCATCGAGGAAGTACAAGACGTTCTTGCGCGTGCTTGATTGTCTGCTCCACAATCACGTACTAACCAATCTTAAAGCCCTTGAAAGTTCGCATAAGTATTAAGGCTACTATTCCCATCTTGTCTTGGTGATTCAGAAGCAGTCACCATTTCTATGGCGTCAGGTCTGAGCGGTCTGTGAGAAGTGGCGAAGGCACACCTGAGTCCTTCCTGTACTTCATCCATGATCTTAAGATATGGAGGATGCATGTGTCCCAAAAGAGGGAAGCACTGTGCGGCAAGTACACGAGGGTGCGCATTTGCAGGGCCGGGTCCCATAAGAAGCCGCGATGGTGGCTCGAATGGTCCTCCAAGTCCACCATGTGCAGGTGAAACTTCTGGGCTCGGTTCTCCTGTCCTAACCGACCATGCTGCTGCTGATCTACTCCAGTTAACTGATTCAGAAAGCAAGGAAGCCAGCTTACGTGCGCGTTGCGCCAAAGCCATGCTCACTAATATCTCTAATTTTCTCTTGAGAACCTGATGGACCCAGAATTTGTTTCCATTCCTGCAGAAGGGAAACAATAGCTTGAAGGGTGCTTAGTTAGTTGTGTATTTGGAGCATGTGTCTATTCACTGAAGTAATGAAGTGAATAATCGTGCGCAACGGTTGTAATCACGTGCCACATGGATGAATTCGGTTGTTCACGTGAAAAATTTTAGAATCAGTGAGACCAGTGCGCACTCATTCGTCTCAGACACTTCCAAATAAAGCACGACACCCCATGGTAGACAGTGGAATCATGTTAAATAATAGCATTGAGTGGCGATTCTATCCCAACTGTCAACCATACATCTACAACTACACGTAGCAATAGCGTCGACAGTACTGCACAAGTACTCGAAATCAAAATACATGGGCGAACATGCAAATCTATCATCTTAATGCATTAAAATAAGATTCACTTTCGGCTTCTTTAAGCTTCTTCGGGGCAATGAAGCTCCCAGCACACGTTTCTCTCGCAATCGCGAGAGAACTACAGATCCATTGCTCTGAATCGCGAGAAGCTTGTACGGCCAGTATGTCAATGTCTTTGTTTCGTTGTAATGTTTGGAACGAGCATGAATGCACAAGCATATCAAGGGCGATGTTTGCAGACTGGATTTCAGATGCTCCTACATTAGTGATCAGCTGGGCGCCCCTGCAGAGCCTGATCCCCTCTTGCATAATTCGTAAGAATATTAAGCTTGTGACTTTACGCCGTGGAATGCGAAATAGCTTGCTACAGTAAGAGAGGTATTCTTGTCCGAACTCGAGCCTCCGGAGTTGAAATGCCATGAAAACGGGAGTCATTCCTGCGGTGCGGACGCAGTCAACGTGTTAACGATTTCGTAATGTTGACTAGCCTCGCATGTCTGTCGCGATCCTCTTCTTCGTTCGCTTGTATCAGAGCAACTTACTTGGTGAACTGAAGGAAAGAAACCCGTAAAAGCCCAAGTGAAAACCCACACAAGGCTACGAAGATATATACATTCCATTCCCTTCAATATGGAGCCCTTCAGCTACCTAGGTAGCTTTGCAGTGAGCGAGACACCTCACTCAGCTTGTCAGTAAACCAAAAAATATGCAGCCATCTCAGGCTTGAAGAGGGGCTCCTAGCAAACGCCTTGGGAGAGCTAAGTACTTATTTGAACAAAAAGAATGTTTTCATTTTTAGATGATCTGCTCAATTGCGTCATCAACAATGTAACACACAGGCTGTATTGATGTCGTGAAAACGATCAGATGTCAAGGCAACGAGCCCGGGGTGAACAAGCCTTGGCTGGGACTCGATTTCAAAGACTCCGAATCACTTCTTCGCAAGAATCATCACATTAACTTGGACGACTTCGTTCACCAAAGTTTTTGGGCAAGTAGGTGGTGGCGTGTTCAACACATCTGTCAATTCTCAGCACTCTGCCGTCACTCTAAATTGATTCTTGATCTTATAGCACCTGAAGATAACGGAAGGGCTCAGGACTCCCAGTCCATCCCTGCAGGATCCCCTTACTTCTCAAGGTTGCAACATGCTGGGTGACGTCCGCACAGAGAGGCAGAAAGTGGAAGAATTGAACACGCTTCAGTGAGAAACATCTCCCCACAAAGGTGAATGTTAGAAGATGTCCCTCCACAAGGCCCCAATGTGATTTCCGCCTCAGAATGGAGCACAAATGCTTGGTCTACTCCTGCTGCAGTTGACTGTCCAGGTCACAGATTGGTGATGACAATTTGCCTGGTTTTGGGGCCTCAGGGAGGGGGCTTTGTCTTCCTGTTCCGACCGCATTGGAACCACTCTGTGGAACTACTCTGTGTGGCATTGCGTGGGCATGATGCCACTGAGCGGGGAGGCAGAGAACGCAGACATCCATATGCAGGACGATGCTACCGCCACAGAGTAATGCAGCTTCCTCTGGAAAATAGCAACAAGCACTTCCAGAACTACACCACTTGCTGTAGCTTCAAACTGCCAAGCGTTTGTGACGGGAGGGACAATTGCAACGACGCTGCAACCATCCACCTGCGAGGCCCCGATACGGTTGATCAGTGTAATTAGTGAGACGTACAGAAGGCTAGGGGCGCCAGCTGGTGGGTTAATTAGGGAACTTGCAGAACGTCCGTGTGCTAGTGAGAACATGTCAAAAGCAGCGTGTGTAAAGAGAATAGTGAGCCGGCTCACTAGCAAGAAGTAAAGGGCGTGGCTTCCGACAAGGAGCGCATGTCCACTCTTGTGATTAAAAGGCCGAATTTTACAGTTGAGTCTGCCTTCAGCTTGTACAAATGCCCAAGTCTCAACGAAACTTTTTGGCGGACAGGACACTTGTTTTAAAAAATGATATGCTTGGCAAAGAATCCATGCATGGACACAATGCCTTTCTTTTAACATTTCGACAAATAAATCCAAAAGAAGGTGGACAAACTCAATGTCTCCTTTTCCTGCTTCGACGAAATCAGATATTCAGTACAGGTCTCTTGTCTTACAGCTCCTCCTAACCCTCCAAAATTGCAGCCTCAGTACACATGGTAGAGAGTGGTCAGAACTAGCCTCGTGTGTGACGAATTTTTATCAAACCTAACGAACAGGGTCAACAAAATGGCCCTCTTTTGGACGGACGACTTAGAGACTTAGGCATTTATATGGTCCGCTTTCCCAGTGCGGGGGGGGGGGGG
>JAULKQ010008491.1:0-13323 GCA_032356285.1 Smithsoniella earleae | reverse complement strand
TGATGTGCTATGTACAGTGTATCGATTTGGAAGTGCATTATCACTATGACTGTCTCAAGAAATTGGCATGTTTAGCATTTTCGCCTGACATGCAAGCCTGTGTCTGACTAAATAGAAAACGCAGGCGACCAATTGGAGACTGGTGTTATACTAATTCCGCTAACTAAAAAACGTAGGTATGAGTGCACGTTCTTCCATAATCATCAAAGTTGCGAGCTCGGAAGAATGAAACGGCACCAATTACAAGTCAGTGGTGAATATGTTCATTGTTTTGAGGACGATTGAAAGTTCAACCACTTCGCTACAAAATCTACGAATCGTGGCTCACAATTATTCATGAGAGTTATGCTCAAGGTTTTTTTAACCTTTCAACGTAGTTTATTCACTTCGGTGCTGGGCGCTCGGTCATAAAATGTTGGGACAACTTCCTCGCTCGTCATTACAGATCCCGTACCCGAAATTCCGCACCTTTGTCGATGGAAGCTGACAGATGATACGTTCGCCATATTTCATAATCGTATGACCTAGCAAGCGGTAGCGGAAGTTTTACTTTGTGTACAATGTTAGATAATAAGACATCTACGTATGCTAGTGCAATAGCTTTGGGAATTCGCTTGACATCCAATAGGGCGCAGGGAAGACAACCGGCATAAAAGACACTCAGGGGGTAATCAGATTGGTCTGGGGGAAAAAAGGTGGAACCAACCAAAAGTGACATCTACTGAGGGACTTGCAGCAGACTTGTCCTAGTGAAACAGAATTGCACTCAAGCTTTCAGACTGTAGGTGTGATGTAGAATGTAGCAGGTACTGCTGCAAACAAAATATTTCAAGGTAGTTCAAGCATGCGACGAAACGTGCTCAATTTTCGAAATTCACGCTGGTCGCGACAGGTCGCTCAACGTTGGGGATCCGAAAGGCACTAAACATGGCATCCCCTACCAAGAGGACTAATCCTGCAAATACATATTCCACATCTCCAGCGGTGCTTTACATCCTAGTGTTGTGGAGTGATTCAGTTGTAGCCTGCGCGTTATGTTGGATCTTTCTCTGCCTACTTGTCATTGTAACAACGAATTAAAATGTTTCTAGTACTGACAAACGACTCAATCGCATCGTAAATCGGCCTATTTCATGATACCCACTTCTTATTTCAATGAGCTACTAGACGATATAGATTGTGTTATTGAACTTGAACACGCTTTCAATGCACATGGGACTGTCGGGCATTCGTGATTCACTAGGCATTACATGGAACCCGCAGATTATTAGGGACCGACTCGACACTGTCCCTTATTCCATTATAAAAGTAAGACAATTCGACACCCATGAGAACGTTGCAAGTTTTTTTGAGCACTAATACACGAAATTTCTCGAGGTACTTTTTTGTACAGCCGAATGCTAAAAAAAAAAATTTTGGATACCTGGACTACAGTGGGTCTCTATTGTCCAAGGCCGGGTATAGGAGATAATTGATCACCGCTCCATTCAGCATTTTACCTGCCCAGCGCTCCGGGGATTACCGCTTATGCTCACTAGCTGGCCGATGTACCAACTCCTTTCTGCACAACGCTGACAACACCACGGTAAAATCCCTGCACCATTAGCGATGGCCTACTACTACACGAATCATATGTAACCTTTGCAGTACAGATATGAATCGTCGCATTTAATTGCGAGCCATAAGCCACAAAAGCAGTACAAGCTGGCAATAGAAACCTCGTTGCAGTGACCCGTGGAATAGTATGACGTTGAGCACTTAATGACTTTCTAACTGTGAGGACAGTTTGCACTCTTCAAGTAAAACGAACAAAATTGTTCTCTATTCTCATGAGCATTACAACCAACAAATATCGCATGTCACAAAATTGAATCAAGTACTGCATCATTTCAGGTGGAACCTGTTTCACAAAGAGTGCACAATATGTACTCATTCTGCCTTACACTTGGAGTTTGCTATTCTAATGCTCGCATGGCGAGATAAGGCCTGCTGGCCCGTAATGATAGTGACAACGGATAACAATGCAACAGGAACAAACAGATCAAAAATATTCAGTTTCCACCAGTAAACAATGCCCAAAGAGAGGAAAGCTCCAACACATCCCAGGAAAGCTACCAAGTACGCCTGCAGGCCTTGATATGAGTGGCTTGACTTCGACAAACTTGCACTATCTTGAAGATTAATAAAAAGGTAAGAAGCAAAAGGTAGCAGTAGCACTCCTACTGCTAAAGCTGGATAAAAACTCAGTGGTGCCTCATGTTCTGCTCTGAACTGGTGTGAAATACTGGGCTTGGATGCAAAAAGCTCAGCATGCCTTGACATTCGAGGCTCTGAGGCAACACGTCCACCTTTCACCATGATAGTTGCTGTGCCTACGTTCCACTGAAAAGCAGTAACTGGCATACTGATGCCAGTAGATACCAGTATGTTAGCTGAAGCACCCTGCAGCACTAACACTTTGTCAACACCTTCATGCATGGTGCTGCAAAAAGGTAACTGTGTCTGCATGCACCCTTCACGGATCTAAACAGATACCCAGTCAATGGAGGTGAACATGTGCTGCTATTTCGAATCAAAATTTTCAAGTGTGTTCAACTTTACATATCCAAAATACTTGACTAGGTGTCAATCATAAAGTTTGATTGTGTAGTTCTAGCTCTAGTCATACACACTGATTTCGAGAGCTGTCTGGCACGAATCCATTAAAATCTCTCCATGGTAAGTGCGTTCGACTTGAAGAATCATAGCGAATGAGAATATGAATATACATATATACATACATGAATATATCTGGCCATTTCAGCACCCTTGTTCGCCACTCTGGTATATAACCAGATTCTCAGTTCACTTGGTAGTGTTCTTTGCTATACTCACTCTTCTCGTAGCATCAGTTCTGCTCACAACTGATATCAACGCAGGATACAAAAACAGGTACTTTTCGTGTTTCAACTCCGTGTTGTCCCGTTTGTACACGTGACACCGTCCCAAAGTGGTGTTCGCAAGAGACAATCACGGTTATACCATATACGAATCACCCTGGGTACTACAAGATACCGATCAACGCGCGAATAGTTGTAAACTGTTGCCTTCATTAGATAGGCACTGTTAAATGTAGAACCTCGCTCTTATGTTTAACTTGAAAACGGGAACCTTAAGCCCAAAAATTAGCTATACAGTAAGCAATAAACATCAGACGACGAACGCTTCTCAATAATACAAGGGTTTCAAATTGAAAAATTTTGTGGCAAGAGTTCTTTGCGAGCACGTAATCCGTGTTGACTTTGGCCAAAACGGTCCCTGATGCAGATCGGTGAATGGTGCAATTCGAGAAAGTTGCCTCGAGTTCAATATCCCAATCTCTGAACTGTGCAAATCCAGCTTGTGGACGACGGTATTCTCAGAATCACTGGGAATCATTTGGAAGATTGAATGTGAATAAAAAGCGCACAATGTGCTTCAGCTCTCCTGGTTTTATCCGCCCTTTGAAATCACCGGCTGCATTGCCATATGGTTGTAGCAAAATAGATTTTGCTATAGTTTCGTCGCTCACACTTTGGAAAATAATCCCAGCATACGTAACGGTATTTGCATCGCAGCTTGTCTTTAAATTCACCACGATCGATTCATCTTCCATCAATGCAATGCCATCAAATCTGTCGGGAAATTTGGCTGATCGTGATGTTCCAAATTCAGTTGATATCTTCACACTTAAGAGCCCGCAGCTCGACCTACACAGTCGTAACAGCGGTCAATAGCTTACAAAACCATGAAAGATGGCCTTCAAATGTTGAATCACCTTTCAGAAGTTTCTGCATTTGCCGTTTCTCTCTGGTTGCTCTCCTCCTGTACGCTACATTTGGTGAGCAGGTTTAAAACACAGGCTGGCTAGACGGAGCGGCGAGCCTTGGGTGGGATACACACAATAGCTAGCGAGGTTCCGAACTGTGCAGCGACGAAGCACATAATCAGAAACAAGTGAAAAAGCCCGTGTAGAGCCATCATCCTCACGCAGAGGCGAAGCGGATATTTGAAAATTAAGTCGACAGCAGAGCAGTTATGCTCGGCGAGCGAAAAAATATCAGACTTACAAGAATAGAAACTACGAGAGATAAAGCACGAGACGTTTAAAGGAACATCATTTCCGTAAGCTTGAAAGTAAATTGTACATCGGCAGATTGTTTCAAAGGCTCACAAATGCATTGCACGAGTACGCGCCGGCCCACTCGATAGTGCACTACGGTGTGATGACTTGCTGCAATAACACTGTGTACAACTCTTGGAGACAACATGTGTTTATGAAATCCCGAAGGAAGTGCTCATTATCCCTGATTTATGTTTTGCAATCTGCTGCATGTGTGTTAGTCCGGTATGACTTGAAAGTGGATAAATCCGTTGCGTGTCCGCGACTGTGCACGAAGGAAAAGAACCTAACAAGCCATCGCATAGAACTCTTTGAGATTTGTGACCTTGACCGTTCAACATCATAAGCAATTACACGAGTAGCAAGTACATCACATCGCGTTCTATGTGCATACGATATGTAATTACGCGCAGAAACTACAAGTACATTTAAAAGCACAGTTCTTACGGCCGTAATGTCCGCCTACAAGATTAGATGTACCGACGACTGTCAAATACTCGTCATGTACTGGGTATCTGGGCAGGTTTCGTAACTTTAACGTGGTACGGTAGACTGAGAGACGACAACATCTGATGGCACACCCAGGCCCTCGCTTTTCTTCGCGTGGAATGCAACATACCTCCCTGAATGCTTCCCCTCACTTTAACTCTCTTGCCAACCTAGCTTGGATCCGGTACATTCTACCAAGCTTTCACCGCATGCCAGATGCGATACGCTTGATGGTATGACCGCAAGGTCTAGAAAATTACCTTCCTCGTACAGAAAATTATAACAGGGAGCGTACCTATTGGCCTCATTTCACCAATTTGGTGGGTTAATCAAGGCCTGAAATGCAGTCAGTAACACTTCAAATACAATGTAGAGGAGTGCAAACCTGTCATGCACAAAGCTTCTGATGAGACGAACAAAAACAGTACCTTCCTCCCTTCCTGTTGCCATACACGTTGGCCAGGGTGTTGGGTGAACATGACCGTGGAATTGAACTCACGACTTTTCAATGGTCAACCAAGACAGAACACATCTGAGTGAAGTTCTCGAATGGAAAATTTTCATGGCATTGGTTCTTATGGCTGGGAAAGACTATCTCCTGCTGGTCATGGTGAATCAACGCTGAACGATGGTAGTGTGCTGAACGCCTCTGTATTGCCCTGGAATTGTTGTGGTGTTTGTGTGTGCAGTGGAAAACGCAGGGATCCAGAGATCCGCACTCTGTGGATTCTGGACCCTAGTGCTTTCTTTTCTGTAGACTGCTAAATCACTTCAAAGCTTGCTCATCTGTTGCCACATATTTGCAACTCAGAGGAAGTCATGTTCATTACTCAGACACCCAACATGAGCACCTGGATCTTGCTCGAGCGCCCATGCCGGGAGCCGAGGGTAAAGCCCCACTTAGGTACAACCAAGTCCACCACCGACGATGGCTATTTGCAGGTTTGTATGATTAAACATTGTTACGGTTTCTGAGTTTGAAACGCACGCAGCCTGTCTGATCATCTAACATGCAGAGATTGATTGTGATTTGCCATATATGTAACAGCAGACATTGCGACCAAAAGAGTTGCACCGCGTGCCCCACATCTGATATTGCACTGGATAAGACCTGGTCACTGCGTGACTAAAAAATATCAGGTCTTCCATCAGAACCTTGTGTATCAGCTCTGTAGCAAGATTGAATAACCATCCGACTTGTTGGAGATGAATTTCTTGCACCAAATCAAGAAACAGGTGCACAGAGAGTTGATCCTGATTTGTACACATTCTGAGCTGAAAAGGCATGTCTTTGCCCGAATCCGAAATTCGCCGTTCATATTAGTCACTGTCCTGCAGCACAAACTTGAAAGCATGGTTGTACAAGACAAGAAGAACTCGTTAATGAGTTCCTCGGTTACCACACGGAATCTATCGCCTTGATTCAAATCTAGTTCGCGCTTTAATGTCTCAAATCATTTTGGGAGAGACAGCTGTTTTTTCCAATATCTACTGTGTTATGCCTCGTGAAAATTGATGGGCCTGAAATTCACTTGACCTGTACAGACTCGCTGTGCGAACAGCCCGATGCACAAGTGCTATACCAAACTCACAATTATCCATGGTTCGCATCTGCAGTCGTTATTGAATACACTTGTGGTTGCTGTACGGAAAAGTTGTGTTCTCGAAAGTCCACTGTACAAGCATCGAAAGATTCCCTTTGAACACTGCAGTGAGCGGACGTTTCAGGAACAGTAGGTAGCAAGGATCCCGTCTTTCTGCTCCCGTATTACAACATCGTGTGTATAGTACATGTTGCTTGCAGATTTCGATAGAGGTTTACTTCCACATTACAGTTTCTCCTACGCCGTACAAGAAGCACGTGGCGAACGTGACAGTGCTAAAAGTACGTGCATCTTGTGCAAAGGTTTCAATGCTTGAACATATTTTGATATGTGTTCCATCTTTACTTGAGGCTTAAACTAGTCTCTGAGAACATCGCATTTTAGTATGCACCGATGTTGAGTACCTACTTCGGAACACATGGACAAACGAAATGGATTGGTTGCCTATGAATGACAACTACACACGGTATACTATGTATCAGCTGCTTTCCGGTATGCGGCAAGTACGTGCGCAGTTCAATCACTTCGCGGATTGCTCAAACTTGTACAGCAGAGCATGAGAAAATGACCCAGAAAAACGGGTAAGTATTCTCTGTATAACACTCAACACGTTTACTACGAAGGGATAAAAGTGAAAGACTGAGAAGAAGCCAGCAGAACTTGTTCTTCCATGACACAGTTGAAACAGTTCATCTTGGTCAAGTCCACCTTCGAGAGTTCACGTGAATGACAATTAAAATGTAAGAGGAGCTCATTTTACTACTCCCATCGACGGGGTTTTCCATGAAACCAACTGTGGCGCATACGTGGCTGAAAATCACAGTTCTTGTCGAATCTTCGGTGGCTGTCGAATGGAAGAGGTCTTGGTGTACCAAAGTAAACTTTTCAAATTGTTCGTACATGAAAGCAGTTACGTCAGCAGATAACAGGCGCTTCCAATTTCAGTATGCGCGTGCGTTATAATTGACACTGGCAATTGACAATTTACATCATTTCGCTCACTATGCACACAGGCGAGAACACGAAGATCATAAATGTATGACAGAATCAATGCCATTTCACCGAACGCGACTCTAGGGGAAGCACTGTGCTTTGGAGTAAGAAGATGGCCTGCGCTTCAGCTCGTCGTCTGGCAGCAACGCCAACAGCTAAAGCCTCAAACGCGCTTGAAGCAAAAAGCAAACTTCCGATCATCACCCAGCAGCTGCGAGCAGTGTGCAATCAGAGAGTTGATGCAGCGCGGTTTACATGTTGCCTAGCAACTACATGCGACTCACCAGCAACAGTTGTAGCTGGAGCTGTGGAGGTATGATTCTCGAGCTGTTTCATCAGAGCTCATTCCCCTGCTCTTCACTGATAAGTTTTGAAGTACGTTTGCTTTCTTCAACGTGAAATTCCTGCCAAATGCTTAATTGTACAATTTGTTATCTAGAATCGAGAGGATCTTTATTATTAGTGTCATGCCTGTGCTTCAGGTACATTTTAGCATACCATATAGAGTCAATTTTGGACAAAGCATGGCTATCATAGGCTCTTCCTTTGAGCTCGGGGCATGGGAGACTTCTGGTCGGGTAAGCTTCCTAACACTTGCAGATGTCATTATATTTTCAACATTACATTCAATTTTTTGACTGGTGGAAGGCTTGAATTTCCAGGTTCGAATGAACTGGTCGGAAGGTGATGTCTGGAAAGCAAAAGTTGATACAGAAAGCTCATACTTGGAATACAAGTATGTAATAGTTGATGGAGACGGGAATATATCACTGTGGAAACCAGGGGGTAACTTCGAGATTGACATGGAAGGGTTTTCTGGTAAAGTTCAGGTCGGAGATACTTGGGATGGTACTCTACATGAAATAGAAACTAGTGGGAATTGGGAGGGACCCCGTGCTCCACTGCATTCCTTACCTCCTTCGATATCTATAGCAACGGCCCCAGAATTGCAGACGACGAACTTAGAAATTGAGGAGGAAGAGAGCGACGAATATGATGCCGCACTAAAATTGGAGTTGCAAAAGGCATACGGTGAGCTAGAGAACACGCTGAAAACTAGCCTAGAACTTGCAGAAGACGCTGATCCAGCAGATCCAAGGTTACTTCGAAATGATCAAAAGCTCGCTGCTGTCCACCGCAGAGCAACGTCATTGTCCAGAGCAATTGACGCTGGTGCACAGCCTCCCGCCTACATATTGAAGGAAATACAACGGCAAGAAGTCGATGAGAACTAGGTGTACTGAACAGATTAAAACCACTTCTAACAGACAGACAAGTGTAACCTGTGCATCAAACTCAAGTGGCAGCAAATTACGTTCACTCACGAGAGACGGTTTGTGTGACATTGATCAGCGTTCGCTTGTCCCAGCGACGTGTCACAATACTTGCGACTTGAAATGAAAGCAATATCATCAACAAGCACAAGGATCTTGCACATGATCTTGTGCATCAAATCAAATAACTGTTACGTGCAGCCCACGATTGATACTTAACTTCTAGTGAACCAAATCAAGATCACCTTGTTCAGACCAACACTCCTTCCAATGTGTAGAAAAAGACTGATAGTGACTAGTAACGGAAAGCAGACTGGCTAGCTATTGAGCACGAGGATCATGCTATAACTGTGCCAAGGAAGTTATCTAAGCCAGAAATCATCCATAAGCTCACCAACCTTAACTACAAGTCCAACAAACTGAAAGAAACTTGAAAGAATACCTGAGAAATTTCATCCACCAATCCACACAGACCTGATGCTACCAAACACTGGTTCACACACATCAATAATGAACAAATGGATCATTCATGTAGTTGTTTCTTTTGCACAAACTTCATTCCACCTGTGATGTGGTGCTGCTGGTTCTGTGGAAGCTGTCAGAATGTGTTCTTATTCCAGACCAAATCCTTCAGAGTTCATGATTGCAAGCTTTAATCGATCGAGCATCTTCTCTCTGGATGCATACTCCGGAAGAAGCAGGGTATTGAAGCATGTATGTGATGTTGGGAGCTTGTTTGAGTCGGGTCCGTCTCGCTGAATGATGCACTTCATACTTCCTAACCCACCAATAGGAGCTCTGTCTGACCCTATACCATGACATACATCTCAGAAAAAACTTCAAGTGGTCTTCTCTTGTACAACTCAAACAGTGAGAGCATGAAGATACTTGAGGATACTTGCACAAGAGGCAGTACATCATACAGAGTTTAACTAGAAGCAAAACATCAGTGATACAGGATGCCTTACCAGTGAAAAACTTGAGGAACATGCGCTTTTCACTCAAGTCAAACACCCTCTGTGCAATATCCCACAACCACTTGACAGCTGGAGTCTGTGCTGAGAATCCGGCTTCATATTTCGCAGAGCTTTCCAACGCCTTGAAGTCCAAATGCGGATTACCACAGACAAGGCGCTCCATCTCAACTGGGCTGAAAAGTGTGATAGCAGGGCCTTTCCACAACATCATGAGCCCTTCTGAAAACGCTGCGTACTGCTTTTCAATGGACTTGTTCAACACATAATCTACATACTTGTCCACAAAATCACGCCGATTCTCTTCTGTGACATCAATATTCAAGCCTCCTTCTACCAACTCTACAGTATATGTCTCCCCTGCGAATCACGTTTTCAACTTATGAGGGAGAGCAAAAAGCGGCCAAGCTTCTAAAATGATGTTTCCTAGGCTCAAGAGCACGCAGAAAGGCAGTTCTGCTGAAAATCGACAGTGTGGTGAAGGACTCGAATTCATATTCTTGAAATGAGAATCTCAGCATACCTGCCACTTCTTGCTCGATTGCAAACACCTGACAAAAAGTGTCCTTCACAGAGCCAGGGCCAGAGTACTCAAGCAGCTGGCGCAGCGACCTGTGCAAATATGTACCAAATAAGCACGATTCTATAATAGACAATGCTCCAACAATCGGAGCACACTTCTGGGACCCAACCCCATCAAACAGTACAAACAAAGAGCTTTTTTTCTAGGCTCAGATGAAATTGAAACAGTCAACAGCACAGGCGAGGTGACCACGACCAAAGGGGTAGACATAACACACTTTCCGATTGTTGGTTGAAAGCCCTCAAGATCAGAGAGGCCAACTTCATGGCGGCAGATCTTCCTATACAAAGCAATAGGAAGTGGAAAATCAAGCAGCACTGTGTTGTAAATGGCCAGACCCAGTACAACCCCGAGAAGCCTGTAGTCAGTGAGCGTTTGCTCCTCATCACTCTCAGAGAGTGTGTGCTTGCTGGACCAATGGTTGAACCAATAAGTCCGAGACTCTGGATGGAACGTCTGTAAGTTCACAAACCAATGTCATGGATCCCAATTGTGTCAAAAACCCACAACACAAAACTATAATCACTCGAATTACTGATTCAATGTAGCTACGTCTGTTTCAGGGCTACAGCACTAGTTTATAATAGTTCAACAATCTATGTTTCTGGATCCAGTTGATGCGCAAGTCTATAGTTATGCTTTACAACGAATCGCTGGCTGAAACTAGCTTACGAAGAAAAACTCTTGACTAAACTTGATTCAAGTCTCACACCAAGGGGAATGATGATTAATTCAAAGCCACTTTACAGCCATGGGCTCTTCTTGAGCTGCCTATGATCCAGTCTAGTATCATACTATCTGTGCAGATGTACATCTTACAGTTTTGCATAAAACACTTGACTGTTACAGCTTACTGCAGCACAGCCTCAAGTAGTCAAGGCACAAGTCCGCTGTAATCCATAATGACATAGAGAAATAGATCACACAGTTGATAAGTAATAACTGCGAAGCTCAGCATGATGAAAAAATTGTTTCTGGTCATAGTCAGGGAAAACAGGGAAAGCTATTAACTTGTACCAGAAAAAACTGGAAGCTCACCAGAAGACCAAAATCTGGACACAGCAACTCAGTTACTAGCAGCTGGAAGAACTCTTTCTTAACTCCACCAGCGTCTATTCCCTCCTCACCAATGAAGTGCACACGAAGAGGCTTAAAGAGGTCTTTCTTCAATTGTCGTGAAATCTCATCCATGGCATCTTCCACCAAATGATTGCGTCGCACACGAACGACACACATGTCAGGGTGCCGGTCACGGAACTGCACAACAAAAGCAGTAATTCAATCAAGGTCACCACCCAAATTTCACACTCATTACACCAAGGGAGCCTTCCAAACATGACAGATCCAGCATACAAATATTCAACAAAATTTTCAGTGGGTTACAGGGTCACAGTCTCAAGATCTTACTCAGAAGGATAAACATGACAAAATCAAATGAATCATGGCTTGCTATGAATCATGTACCAAAATTGCCTTGAGTAAACCGAAAAGCAACAGAATAAGTGCTGCTATGGTAGTACCTGGCAATTGGCTGGAGCGGGCAGCTGCAGTGAAGCTGCTCGGGGCAAGCTCAGGTTGTCTGCTGATATCTCGCGGGCTGCCATACGGCGCTCTGCTTCTGTGGCAGGCTCTCCATGCTGGCTTGATGCCAGCCCATTTGACGACGTCACTGAGCCACCAAGGGATAATGATAAGCTGTGCCCTGCAGATACTGCCGCAGGTGACATTCCTGTAGTTGAACCTTGCCTTGATGGCCCATTGCATGAAAGCCCTGCAGCAGCTGATGGACCTTGAGTGGCAGAGCCCCCAGCACTTCGAGCCGAGCGCCCACGAATCCAACCGACAAAGCGCCCAACACCTCCTCCTGGAGAGCGCTCTTTTCTTTCTTTCTTGTCCTCGTTTTCTTGTTTCAACAGCTCAATGCGCAGACGGTCTTTCTGGGTCAACGCTACAAGATCGCTTTCTGGCTGTGTGTGCGATTTCTTGTAGTGCTGGTAAACTTGTTCCAATCGAGCTTCAGCTACTGTTTGTTCCATTTGCATCTTCGCCTCCACCTGAATTCAAACCGTGTTTGTACAGCTCTCCAGAATCTGTAGAACAGCAGCTCAACCGACCAACGAAATGTACCAAGTATTTCAGCTCAGTACCTGGAGAAGACGTGTTTTGGCCTTGGCATTCAGGAGGAAGGGAAATGAGCAAAATGAAAAAGGCCCCATTCCAGCTGGAGACCTGTGATCATTGTTCTGACTTTGGCGCCATGCAAGGTAGTGATCTTGCATGTCCATTTTATCTGATATAAGTTGATTGTAAAAGACTTCTGGTGGCAACAGCAGGTGAACCATGCTTGCTTCTTCCACCTGCATCCTATGAGCAGGTTTAACTTTCAATTCAAGGTACCCCGCACAAGCCACCATAACGACTGAGCAAACCGACCAACCAAAACAGGAGGTGCAACAAGCACCTTGGCAAGGACCTTGATAGAGTTCATGACAGGCAAGGTCAATTTTTTGGTAGCTTGTAGCTCCACAGTAATGTACGACTGTAAGGGGCGAACGACGCGGTCTGCCAGGATGTCGCGGGAATAAGAGGACCACCAGCGAACAAGAAGTTGCTGTGACACAGAAGCTGCTGATAGAATAGAGTGGCACAGTTTGGGAAGAACCTTCTGTGCAAACATGTGCTCCTCTAAGCATGGATGTTGTGCTGAAAACTGCAGACCAGAACCTGGGGTGATCTCTAACAAGATATAATGCTTAAAGACACTCTGATAAATTTTGCATCCTGAACTGAAACTAAATCATGAAGAAGATACAAACAGACCCCTATTGCAGGCATGAAGATCTTTGTTCCAGGGTAGCTAGGTTACTAAGCACAGTAAGGCAGTTGCAAATGCAAGACTACATCATTCCTTTTTCTAATAAACCCTGGAATTGAAGAAAACAAAATTTATTGCTTAAAAATCAAGAAATATTCATACATCAGACGTTTATCTACTGCCTTGGTTTTCGTATCTGAGACGTTCCAAGCTGGTCACTTCACTAGTTAACTTCAAAATTTCATCTATTCATTTGACTGATTTACATCTCCGCATGGCAACTTGTGTATTTGCTAATGGTAAATGGTAGCAATATATAGACAGAACACTCGAAAATTATATTTTAAAAATGACACAATTTCTTTTTTTGTTTGTCCCAATAAAAATGACATACTTTGAAAATTACCTAAAATAACAAAGAATAAGTTGTTAAATTCTCACAATGCTGTC
>JAULKQ010008480.1:0-13325 GCA_032356285.1 Smithsoniella earleae | reverse complement strand
GAGTGTGATGTGACACCAGCCGATTTGTATTCACTGCGGTGACTAAATGCTCGTGTGGCTACAGTGGGTCTGATCCACACCATGCATGTCTTGCCACAAGCTAAATGGCTCTCGTACCTCTGGTGTCACAAGGCTGGTCTTGATACGGTCATGGAATGAAAAGAGCGGCACTCGTGGAGAGTCTCACAAAGTGAACACATATCCAACAAGAACGCGGGCGTGTCACTTGTTCAGGTTTTGTGCCATTTAGTGTTGGATCATACGGTAGATTAGTCAAGCCGGCAGAGAAGTTGACTAGGGGCAATAAGCTGATCTTCCAGCAGGTTTTCAGATCTTTAGGTGGGATCGGCCACGGTCTCTGACACAGGGTATTGTAGAGAGTTATTGAACACACAGCAAGGATCAGAGTGCTTCGAGAAAAGCTTGAGAGCACCATTAGAACAACAGATGTAAATACGAGACGTTTGCTGTGCAGATATGACCAGCCAAAGAACGTGGAGGACCTGGGCACGGAAACTTTGGCTGCAGAGAACCAGAAGATATACTACCATCGTTTGGGCACGCCTCAGGATGACGATGTGTTCTTGTTTGCCATCCCAAGCCATCCGACGTGGCTTGTGTCAGCTAGGGTACTTGAAGGGGGCCGCTGGCTCTGGCTTAGCGCTAGGGCCGGGTGCGAAGACTGCTGCATGGCATGGGTGGTGGACTTAGACTGCATCCCTCGTCATTCCGACGGTAGCCTGGATTTTTCTCTCCTAGCAGGCGACCAGAAGGAGGGTGCGCGCCTGGTGCAACAAGCATTGCCATTTTAGCCCCAAATCCGAGCTTTTTATCGATACTGCTCCACCAATCAATTCGTAAATCAATTTAGGCTCGTCAGGAGGGTTAGCCGTCAGGCAAGGGGCGACCCAGTCTTCTGATTCTCCGTTTATGTTTTTTTCACAGTGTTTTGGGTCCCTAACAACGCGCGATTCTTGCCGATTTGGTGATTTGTAGGCCCTTTTGAGGTCAAGAGCCCTCACGCCTGGACAGGTTTCCACGCTTGAGAGGCTTCTCGGTATGTAAGAGCGACAGTGAGAGCGGATACGCAGTGTTTGGGTGTGTGGCTACAAGGGGTTTCGCCACAGGCCAGGCCTCTCTGGTCTGGTTCGGGTCTGAGTCGGCTGTTGTTTATAGGAGTGCCACAGGAATCGTTGGGGATCGGTCTCCTGATCTGTGGCTATTCGTGCTTCTCACTGTACTGTTAAATAAGGATTAGTTGTGTGGAAATGATCAGGCATAGAGTGAGGTATGCGTCGGCTCCCTAGCGCGGGAGCAAAGATTGAAGGGGAGTGGCAGCTCTCTACTATCTGGGAGGCACTAACAACCAACCACAGGTAACTAGCAACTAGTGTAACAGTGTCCGCTACCCTTGCAGCTTAATATTACGCATAACACAAAAATGTACGGAACTTTTACAACCGGAGGTTTGAACAGTGCAAGTCGAAAGCTCTGAGAGCTGAATAACTGATACTTGGGACAGCCAGGGTAATCCAAGATAGCAGAAGACTTCAGGAGCCTGTGTGTATCCGTGTGGCACTCCGACCCACGGCTAGGCCCCCTGGTAGCCACTCATGCAGATCATGGAGCTCTGCGCTCGATATCTCGATACCTATCCAAACTAGTACCGCTGTATGTCTAGTCTTGGAGAGTCGCCCTTAAGAATATTGACGCACAGGACATAATAGGAACCAGCAATTAGCAGCGAATCTGTCAAGCCGTCTTAGTTTAAAGCGCACGAAAGCGAGAGGAGAACAATTTAAAGGCTATTGTTATGTTGTGTGTGTGTGTGTGTGGACACTGTCATTTCAGTTGGGGTGTGCTGGTGCTAGGAGTGATGCGGAAGCCTAGCAACCAGCCTGAGGTTACCGGAGTGCTGGCAAGCAGAGTCAAATGTTTGGCTGCTGATATGCAGCACAGCTGGACTGTTGTAGCAACAGAGGGCAGCAACGTCACCCTCTTAACCAACAAGAGCGCTCCTCGGGGGCGCCTTGTGAGGCTGGATATCACATCATGCCCTCCAGCAGCCTTGACAGCCGGCGCCTTCCGGGAGGTTCTTGCGGAGCATCCACAAGACTTACTCCAGGTAATGCACTCACGCCGAAGCCAACAACATGTACTGCTCGGTTCTCTTACGCCCTGTTTTCACGCAGGAAGCTGTTCCGTTGAAGGGCGACCTCATGGTTGTCGTCTACCTGCACGACGTTATTGACACCGCACAGGTGCGGAGGCTGTCCGACGGCGCACTTCTAGCCACTGTTGACCCGCCGATCCTGGGCTCGATGTCGGCCGTCGTGACCGAGCCGCACCGATCCTCAACCCAGTTCTGGCTGTCCATTGAGAGCTTCGTGGTCCCCCAGGTGATCTACCGCTTCGATGCTGCTGTCGCAAACGGTTCTTCGTGCCGAGGTATGCTTTAGTGTCTCCACACGCCCTCTTGGTTCACCTGTGAGGTGCAGTCTTCTCCCCACCCTGACCCAGTCCGCCAGCAGCTTCATCGTACCATTAGGGAACGTGTTTGTATGATCACCGCCCAATCGAACATTCTAGAAGAATCGTTCGCGTGGGCCCGTAACGAACAGGTCAGAGATGAAAAGACCACCGTTTTGACATTGTCCGATTGCAGTGGGAGTGGGAAATCTGTGCCAGAGGCCTGGTTGGAATCGGTGTTTAGCTGAGGTAGTTTTTGTCAGTATCGGCTCCCATGCGGATGATGAGACATCAGTGCATTGAGGCACAGTGACAATGGGAACCTGAGTTCTGTACACATGTGCGCAGCCCCTTGTTACAACCCGTCACTAACCCGATACAAGTTTGGCTGTAAGTGCCTCATCTGGGCGAGAGGATTACCCCAAGATAAGACCCAAGTACTAGATATAGAGAGCAAATGACTAGCATTTGCATGGGTGGCTACAGGGGTCCTGGCAGTCATGATACCGTTATTAAATGCTGTACTTCAATGTATGGATAACAAATACAGTCTGAACCCGACAATCGAAAGCAGTCTTTCCAAGGTCAAAAGCTTTCGATCATCGTGTTTTTTGACTATGTTTTGAACTTTGAGCACGCAAATACCAATGCGTGGAGGTATATACAGTCAGAGCTACCCTGTGCGCCTGCGAAAAAAGGGGCTGTTCAAATTCGAACAGAAGCACATGCTCGCAGTTACAGAAGCAGTGCTGTGCAGCGGTGGTTGTTTCCCATCTACATGGAACACGTACTATTCCATGGAGTTCAAGAGCTTAAAATTTTCGTTTTTCAGTACGCAGAGAGTACTGTGTACTCTGGCTGTGAATGTATTCTATGTTAAATGTCTATAAATAGACTTTACATGGGTACAAGTGTTCATATGCGAGTTGAATAATGACGTCACAACAGCAAGTACAAGTGGGAGGACTAAGAACCACTCATCGTGCGAACGTACACAAAGTTAACAGAATGGCAACAGTGATTAAATTCCATACGGCACCCTGCTTGTTCTGCACTGTGTTTGCTGTTGCGTTACATACAAGCTGGCTCTGTATCAAAGTGCACACGATGTTCACGAGAAGAAACAAGGGCAAAAACTAAGTGAGCTCATTAAAAGATCTGGACAACTGGACTTGATCCAAATTGCGTTGGCCAACCTTGCTGCTTGTCGCGCGCCAGCGCAAGAATGCTTGGATTCTTCATTGTTCTCACGCTGAGGGCACATTCACAATGTTAGACATACGTCCATGCGTCACGTATGTCTCATGTGTGCATGGCGCATGAACTCTGTGAATCTGTGAGGGCACGAAACACGATAAAGGGTTCATTTTGTTAAAACTTGCGCTCTTGTGTTGCATGCCTGCACACGGGAAGCATTGCGAATTGAGACAGCCAGTGCAATAATACGAGAGTATCACAAGTATATGTAGATATCAGACAAAAGTGTCTGATAAGCATCGGAATAGGCGTCGTGAGCGGCTAGCTGACTGTCCCCCGGCGCGGGCGCTTCTGGGGATTTGTTACAGCAGCATGTACGTAGGTGGACTGGCCTGTGTTACTGCTCTTTTCTATGTTGCTGCGGCTTCTCCAGCTTTGAAACCCGCAGCATGAACCCCACAAGCAGTCGTTCGTGAAGCATGCACGGGCACAAAGCTGGAGCTCCGGCTCACCACCAAAATGACGAAAGCTGCGTTGTACTGATGTGCCGCCCGCCACGCCAGCCAATGTGAACGATGTTACGCGACTGCAAACAAGGAGCAGATCTCCTTGAACGCGATCGTGTCGCCACAACAAGCGAAATCAATGTAACATGTTACTTGCAACGTATCCCGGTGGTATGAGACTGCGCAGCAGCTTTTGGTCACTCCTGGCCTGCAAGCCGCAGCTCCTCAATCACCGCAAGTAGGGCTTGGGCATGGATATCTGAGATCTGATATCTGCCAGCTCAGAGTCTGCCAAGTCTGCCGAGTCTGCTGTCAGCTCGTCGGATAATGCATGGCCCAGTGACACCTGCATGCAAGGGATGCTGGATGTCCACAAATCCGAGCTCGACTCTAACGACTGTTACGCCAATATTTGAGAATTAAGCAGCTGCGCGTAGGGCAGTTGTGGTATTTTCGTCGACTGGACAATGCGGCCCACGACATCAAATGCAGCCAATTTGGACATTGCTGCTGGCGCTTTTTAGCGGCAAAAGGGTTCCAGCCTTACTTTGCAGTGTTACAGTGCATACAAACTCACACGCAGTCTCCCTCAACTAAAAATAGACCACCTTTTCTATCGGAGCGTGATTGCTAGCATCTCGTCGCTTTCGAGGTGCGCCAACAGAACTGCGTCCACCCACACACAGGCAACTGCCTCACCTTGCGGTGATCCTCCTTTCCTGCCAATATTGAATTGAAGAAATCAAAAAAGGCTGCCAGATGCCAAAGGTTTGGTTGTTGCAGCTTGGCACGAGCTTCAAGTACATGTAATTAACTATAAACACAACCTTTCCAGCGCAGATCAGTACACGTTACTCCTGTGCACAGCTGAGTTGCACAAGCTGCAAGGCCCGTGCACAGCTCTAAATTCTAGAGCACTGTGCAGGTTTCAGTGAGGCCGCTGTAAGCATGACACCAGGCTGGCGTACTCCCCGCGACGGCGCATCACTGGACGGCATGCTGTCGCCCGGACTGTTTCAGATCGTGAGCATCAAGAAAGAAGACCAGGGCTTCGAGCTGGTATGTGCACAATGCCCACATCGTTTCAGAGTGTCCACAACCAACAGTCAGGAACTAGGGATCCTATCTATAACTGAGATCCGAATCTGCGGCATCACTTCAAGAACTTCTCCAAGGACAGGGACCCGGCAAAGGCGTGGATGTGTTGAGAGTGCGTGTCTTGAGTGCGGGGGAGTGTTGAGAGTGCGTGCGAGGTCACTCAAGAGTACACTGTATAACCGACAACGTAAGATCTCAGACAATTAAATCCGAAAGGGTTTGGCGCTTTTCCAACAGGATGCAATACGACGTGTAGGCAGAATGGGCTAGCCTCCCGCCCTGCCTCAGCTTCATGTACAGCACAAGATGGTGCACAATACGGAATTCATACACTATAAAATTTCATAAACTAGCAGTAGTAGCGCAATCCTTTCAAATGGGTTGAAAAATGGCCTGCTTCCGAGGAAGTCACGACCAATACTCGTCACAAGTTCTACGTTTGATCGCCGCAGGCCTGGATCTCAGTCCAGGGAGCTCGACGTCGTTTGATTCTCCAGGCCAAGTGTCTGAACCGATGCTGACGCTGCAGGTGTCGAAGCCGGTTCCGGAAACGAAGGCGCTGGCGGCGCTGGCGAACAGGATAGCGCGCGGCTCCTTCCGCGCTCACGAACGCGACGTCCATTTCAACGCGCTGGACTCCGTTAGAGTCGCTAAAGTCGGCTTGTTCGGATACAACGAGGACGTACACGAAGTTTTAAAGCAGCACGGTGTGGCTCGTCTTGTTTCCCTTTGCTCCTCAACTGCTCCGGCTGCTTCAAATGAATTGGTTTCCATCCTATGAAACCGAAGAGTGCAGCAAACGGGGCAGCCCAAATCATTGGAAAGTCTTTGTTTTTGTTGTTTTGCAGTTGCCATGACCCACAACAGTCTCTCAGTGAAAAAGTCTATCCCATCGCATCGGTACCAAAGTAACCCAGCTACCACTGTGACACTCGTTCGCGCGCTGTGCTCAATAACAGGGAAATCCTGTCTATCTGTGACAATGGATATGGATCTTTTGCTTCATGTGATAGAAGGTAGGCTTCGCACAGTGTTGCAAGTTTGTGCAATCTGAACTGTTTCATAGGATAGGGGATGTTTCAGATACCCCTGTGAAAAAGCTCAGATTGCATAAACTTGAAAGGCTCTACGAGATCCACCTTCTGTCACATAGAAACAGAGAACCATATCCATCGTCACGGATAGACAGGATCTACTTTACTCAGTGGGCTCTACTTCCCTGCTATTGAGCACAGCACACGAACGAGTGTTACAGTGGTAGGTGCATCACTTTGGTACCAATGTGGGATATGTCAACTGTGATATCTGCTTACCAGTTCTATTCACTACATTTTGGAAGCAAAAGTGTCTGAGGATGATTCGCCACTATCGATTCCGGATTTTGCTGAAGGCTGCCTCATACATTGTGGCCACAAGCCTCATGTGCAGTGTTAGCCGCTTGTCCAGAGTCATGCATGACAACCAGAATCTCATCGACTTTCTGCCACTGAACCACAAGAATATTGTTTCAGAAAAATGGCCATCTGTGCGTCTGTTACGCCTTGTAACTGTGCACATTGTTACAGGCCTGCAGTTGACGATGGAAGAGTGCAAAGTCAAGCTAGTGCAGGGGCTGGTGGTATTCTGCCCCCATCTAGCTTCTGCAGGAAGCTTTGCATGCATGCCAGCTCTGGATGAGGTGTGCATGCTGACCCACGGGGCTGAAGTACACACATTGAACACCCATGGATAAGAGGCATGTGCACACTGCAGGGCCAGCGTTACATGATGTTTGTGTGTGGCTGGGCTGGCAAGGACTTCAAGAAGCACCCAAGCACTCAGAGTAATCTAGTATTACGCCTCATCATTGAGCTCACAGATGGAGTCATCATACCTGTGAGCCAGGGCCTGGCCCAGGAGCTAGACAAGGATCTGAAGCCATTCCAATCAACGAGGAAGACAAGCCGAAGGTACCGGGTCACTCGCCAGACGGCCAAGAACACCAGCATCAAGCTGAGCCTGCCTGCCTGCCTGCCTGCTTAAGTACATACCAACACAATCTTTTCTACCTGATGTACACGTATACAGCTTGAAGATATGAAGTCCAACAGTCAGCGTCAAGCTGTTACAGTTGATGTACACATGCACAACTGGACTCGGAATCCCCAGCAGGGAGATCAAGACATCAACTGTGTCAGCCTGCCTGCAAGCTGGCAGAGTGCAGTCAATGGTGGAGTTGTGCTCCAGCCATACATCATCGAAGGTTGTGAAACCAAGAGAGACGACGTTGAATGCAGCAGTGTGCTGCTCCAAGGCTCCCAGGTACATCAAAACCCTTCCAGCTGCTGCTACTTCAAGATTCTGGCTCAAGAATCCATGCCAGTGTGCTGCAGGTAGAGGTCAAACCAGCGGTGGTGCAGCAGCTATTTGGCAGCTTTGATCGAAACTCAGTTGACCTGGAACGGAGTCTCAGGGAGAAGGTGCACAAGGGACAAACTGTGCACTTTGATGAGATTCATAACTCTGTGAAACGGACTGCCTTGTGGAGGCTGGTCAGGGGCCTCCGCGTTGCTACCATGGACTCCAGCCTTCACAGCCACTTTGAAAACATCAGGAATCATCTCAATCTACTAAAGCAATCACTTGGGGCAGCAGGGATCCAGTGTGAGTTGATTGCACAGCAGCAGCTTGATCAAGGTGCAGACATCTCGCCATCACACAGCTGCTATCACTGTATACACGCTGATTGGTTCACGCTTCCCACTACCTTCATGCTAAGATAAGATCAAAGCATGAGCCTTATCTCATCTTATCCATAGAAACCGGAGAATGTGCTAAATGTCATTTTGGATACACCGCTAGCATCATGAGACCAGATGCTGTGCTTGCTCTACACACAACTGTGTACGTGCTGCCTCGTAGCTGGCTCAGTGCAAGATGTGTGTCAGAATCAGTGAAACTGGTACATAGCTGAATTAGACGTCAATTAGCTCGATCTCTTTGACTTGCACCTGCTCTGTATCTGCAGCTTAGACTTGTACTTCGGATAAAAAAGGATATGTTACGTACTGTAACAGATGGTTCAAGTGCTCATCGAATTGATCAGCCTCGTCACGCTTGACTTTGCAGAGCTTACAAGTGCAGCGAGCTGTATGATGCATGAATGGTTTGGTTTTGGTATCGAAGGCCGAAGCAAGAATGAAGAAGATGGCGGTGGCCTTGAATTGGCTGATCATGAAGAAGCTGGGGTATCAGATACCCAGGACACCGAAATGAAGGACATGGATGCAGCAACTACTTGTGAGGAGTGGCATGCTTATCTGGAGGAGCTATGCAGCAGGTGTTTCCAGCTTTCCTAGCTAAGCTTTCTATGTTGAGTACAGGATACACCAATGGTGAGGTGGTTGGGAACTGTGTACTATTGATCGAATCCTCAGAGCTGTATGCGTGTACAACTTCGTCTGTTGAGCCCTGTTTCGGTTTTCAGGGAGGGTTACTGTAACAACCAGCTTGGCAGTATCCTCGGACTAATGGAAGTGATGGAAGCACACCACCTTACCTTTGATGCCTTCCAAAAGCATGTGTATCCTGCAGCAGAGTTTGGAATTACTGAATACTTTCAATCAATTGCAAGCTCACAGCAAGATCTGCCTGTGCTCTCAGCTACGAGGGACATCCAGCGTTTTACTGAGGAACACAAAGCTGCGATGTCCACATTTGTATCCGAAGACCTGACGCTGTCGCATAAGGCACTCAATTGCACTCATCAAAACTGGGTGATTTTGGAAGCAACAATCATCAGCATTTTGAGAGATTTGGTTCAGGAGTTGAAAGTCAAGGGTTCTCATGTGCACAGGGGTGCCTTGCAAGGTAGCTTACAGCTGTTGCGTCAAGTTTGTGCACACATTGCTAAGACACATTCATTCTACAGTGCACATTGCCCAAGTTGTTTACAGTACACGGTATATATACACAGGCCTGGTGATCACATAAGCAACAAAAGCAATAGTCGTGCTATTTGCCTTTTACACACATCTCAGCTTCTTGATTATGGTCTCTCAAAGAATCATGCCTCAGATGCATTGAAGGTTGCATGTGTCTGCAGAAATGGCAATATCAGTGGGGAAGAAGATGCTAGCCATTGTTCACATGCCACAGACATGTGACAGCAATGTTGAGAAGTCGTTATCGGATGAGTTTTTCTACACGCTGAGTAAGATGGAACAATCTATATGCCCCCCCGTCGTAGGCGAATCGGAAGCATCGACAAGCACGGGAGCGCACAACATATCCAAACAGCTGAGTCATCCTGCTAAGAAAGCATACCAACCCAGGAGTAGAGAAGAGGATTTTCTTTTCCAAAATGGATTCACTCCGTAAGCTCCCTCTGTCTCAATCTAGCCCCTGTTGTTACATGTTTGCATACTGTACTCAACAGGAAGAATACCGAAATTGATACCTCTCCTGGGATTTGTTACCAAAAGCTCTACACCTCCGTGCTCTGAGAGGTAACAATTTCATCATACTAACATGGTATAATTATTCAATCAGGTGATGAATTGCTCCAAGACGCCCTATCCTAGTTGAAATCAGCTGTGCTCATGTGTGAACTAGGAAACATGACATCATAGTTCAGGTTTAGAAATATGATAGTGCGCACAACTGAGCCTTCACACCCAGCCCCATCCCCTAGAAGTGTTTCGTATTGTCCCGCAACCCTGACTGGATAACCACAGCTTGTTTGCAGGGACGTTATCACTGACCTCAACAGAGATGTGCGCAGTAACAGCAAGATAGCATCAATAACAGCCCATGTAACTGGGATCGGAAGTACATTCAGAAGTGTTGCGGGCTTGTTCGGCATCCACGGAGATGGCAAGGACTCCCAGACATGCCAAATGATCACAACAGCAGACAGAAGGATTGCATTTCAAACCAAAGCTCAGACAATCTTGGCAAGCATTAAGTCCTCAAAGCCGTTTCAGAGAATGATAGCAGGTATGACAGGCACCCACTCTGTGTCGGCAGTATGTATAGCAAGCCTGTGCACACTGTTCTGGGCCACCCGAAACTGCAAGTACAGGCCAGCTGTATGCATCTGTTGGAGTTCTTCACAACACCATCCTCGTAACAAGATAATTAGCCGGCGATTCTTCTGTGCGCCACCGATCTCGTGGTTCCACTGGCTGGCAAGGCCATGCATATGAGTATGCAGCAATCTGAAACAAGTGATGTAGCACGCTAACCTGTGTACCCATACAAGCCAGGTACTTCACAGGCGCTCTCTTTGCAGAAAAATCAAAGAGTGTTCGAGAAGAACTGTTACAGGGCACAGAGCAACACGTCCAAGCTCTGAGGACGGACTTTGAGAAATTAAAGCATGCACTGCTCCAACTGCTGGACACACCACTTGGAGCAACCTGCTTGCATTACCAGCCCGTCACTTACATCTCCGCCATGAAGTCAGGAGGGAAGAAGCAAAGCAATGCGCTTGTGCTGGAGGTCGAACGTCACGTCAGAAAGTTTGGATACGGCTTTTGGGCTGCTCAAATTAAGAGAGAGTCAAATGCTGGAGAGGCGGGTGCGTGTACAACTTCTGTGGACACTCAATAATTCGTTACGGTAACATCCCCAAGTTGTTATCCAAAGTAGCCAGACGTGTTTTGCATAACTCAGCACCGAGTACACCGAGTCAATTTCAGCGAAAGCGTTCCTGCTTTTAAAGCACAATACAACGTACTCATTAATCATTCCAGCCGTCGATTCTTACAGTGGCAAGCAAGGTGTAACTCGATCACAAGCTTTGCTCACATACTCCACCAGAAGATAGCCTGACTGGATGCAAGTCAGTGATGGATGTTGAGAATCAAGAGCCATATTTTCTTTGACATTCGTCAGGCACCCACCCCCACTGTTAGACTCCATTTTATCCAGATCACAAAATCACCCTTCAATACTGACTCTTGGAGCTGTAGTTTAACAGTCGCATTGCAGCTCTCATGTCACACTTGTCAAAAGGACAAATTACAGTGCCCTACTTGTCCAGAATTATGGCAGGATCCAATTTACCTAGCGCTGCATTATCTAGTGTACACAGCCACTGTGCACAAAACCTTTGGTAGCAGATTGGTTGAATGGGTGCATGAGCAGATAGTTTGATCATGTGCTTGAGCACAGGCTCCATGCAGACATTAGTTCATGTTTAGATGTGTACGTCTATATCTTGCTGACTGAATGCAGGGGAGGTGCAAATAGGCACCAAAGTGTTCAGGCACAGCTTCTGCTTGGATGATACAGGGATTACTCTCCTCTGTGCCCCCACAAGCCACCCTCGCAACTCCATCCTCACTGTTGAGACTGATCCTCAGGTTGATAAAACATGGGTGTGTCCCTGTCTAAGCTCTTGTAAGCAGCATGCGGCTGCCTGGAAGTTGATCACAGTACACAAGAATGTGTACATGTTTTTGCACAACACATACACAATGCAGAGCTAAACTTTTTGGTGTTCCAGGTGTTTGTTTCACATGCACAAAGTGGTAAAGCTCACCGAAGCTGCAAATTGGAGCTACCTCGTGTGGCCTTGGCTGCAAAGTTTGAGCAGACAACAAGGGTTCTGGCTGTAATGTGTGCTGATGAAGACAAATGCAAGCTTGGATTTTACTGCTTTGATCGCGAGTTCTCTGTGTTACAGAAAGTCGATCAGGTGAGTGTTACTGTGAACATGGAGTTTGATAATCATGGCATGCTGACTAGCCAAATGCCATGCATCTTGCTACCTGCAGCAGCAGGAGACAGAGGGGGAGCATCCAAGGTGGGAAACGTTACACTGTAACAAACAATTGTATACATACCACTACAAATACACTGTAGTTAACTATGCATACTATACAGAAGGAAGTGGTCATTTCGGTGGACAAAATTCAACTGCGTAACATTTCAAGTCAGTCATGGGAACCTGAAATTCTGTGGACTGAAACGTCATCCCGGCAGTGGGTGGTTTCTCCAAAGAATGAAGTGCTGCTGGGCTTGCAGCATACTGAAACAGCACATGGTGAATCCTGGTTCATGAACGTATATGCCATAGAAACGTGTGGTGAAGAGCAACCCATGTTCCACATGCTTGAAGACAATATCCATGTCTTTGACATGGGATCTGAGGTGAGCAGTATGCCCGTGAGAGCTGGACGCAGGGTGTCTCTTTGAAGCAGCATGTAACTATTTTGTGCACAACATTGCTGCAGGGGGTCATATTCTCGATGGCATGCATTGGACAAGTTACGTACTTGCTAGCAATAAATGGCAGCAACATAACTGCAAGAGCAGTTGACATCAAAAGTGTTCAAGTAGATTATGCATTGACAACCTCAACAGTCCAACAAAGCAAGTCAAAGACGCTACCACATGTGAACAAGCTGCTCAACTATGTGTACAGCATGTGTGAACGCTTCCCACTGGATGATGCTCTCAGCAATCTTGGAGACTCTCACAGGACAGTACCACTCACCTGTACAACAGGTATTTCTGTCAGCCATTGCGATTGTGCAAGATCCTATGCAAACACATTGTAGGCTCATTATTCAAACATGGATGCCCAGTAACAGTCACAGCTTGTGTACGTGGCTGTTCACATGGTGCATGTTGGTACAGGTGACATGGCATGCAGCCAAGCGATGGCGAGTTATGTAACAGATTTGCTAGCAGAAGTGCTTGAGAGTACACAAAAGCCTTCGAACAACAGTTTGACACTGGCACCAGGGCATAACACGCTAGAAGATGCTGTTACAAGCATTGCCTGTTACAATCCAGAGAGCTTCGGTAGATGGTTGAAACAGGCCATGTGCCTTGTACCCATCCAGATAAGCCGTTGCGAGGCCAACTCTCTGGTTCCCATGCATGATGGAGAGCTATGGCACATGGGTGAACGTGAAGAGGACCTCACAGACATAGCAAAAAGGCTGAGCCTGGGTCCATTTGAGTGCCTCTTAAGATCGCACAAGGGTCCAGTGAAGGTGGTTTGTGCACTGGGCCAACAGTCAGTGGGTAAGTCTTATCACCTCAACCACATAGGCGGCGTCT
>JAULKQ010008469.1:0-13338 GCA_032356285.1 Smithsoniella earleae | reverse complement strand
ACCATTTGTGGTGCATGAATGGCCCTGCGCACCAGTCCCGCTGTAGTGGCTGTAGCTACACTCATATTGATTGCAGTATACGGCAAAGGGTGTAATGGTCAACGAGGATCTGTCTCTAACAAGCGATTTGTGGTCAAAATCGCCCGAAGTTATGCACTCTCCAAACTGGACTGCGTAGTGCGTTCCTTATGCAGTGCTCAACTTGCGTACATTTCCAATCAGGCACCCCAGACTTGTTCAGTGAATGAGTGGCTCTAGATTATTATAACTGTGCTGGTTTAGTGAGAAGTATCGCTCGTATATATTGACAGTTGACTGACGGTTGAAAAAAGGGTCCCCTTGCATCGCCGCACTGTCAAGTCTGTGTTATTGTATATCATAGTATAAGACGATTAATTTGGTTGTAAGCAGTTCACTTCACAACCGCCTAAGCTCTTCTAAACGAAGTTTGACGCTGCGCAGCGCAGAGCGATGCACGTTACCGACAGGTATCTGATGGACTTGGATCAACGGGGGTATGCACAATTACATGCTATGCCAGTATAACAACCAAATTGCTCAGAGTCAGTCTTGGCTAGGTACAGTAGTATAGAGAGCAAGCTTCGTGTTTCTCGTCGTATGTAGATTCGAATACTCGCTCCATGAGATAATTTTCTCAGAGCACCTGACGCTGTTCCCCTTTGGAAAATCCCTGGGAAGTTGCTGATTCAGCGAAAGTACATTGAAGCCACACACCTCAGACGTTGTAATTACAACATGGCAGCCTGCAACCAATCACCCTCAGGGCCCAACACTCAACCACTACTTAGCTGGCCAGGGGCTGACCGCAGGGGCATTGAGAAGAAGTAAAAACTACTCATGTTACTGAATTGTTTCATTCAATGCTGAAATTTGCAGGTTTCGGATCCTTCATGCGCCAGCTCCGCCGAGAAGAACTCCGAAGCATTTCGCCAGTTTGGATCTGAACTGCTCCTTTCTCAGCTTCGACAACAATGATTACCCTTGCTTGAATACTGTCCTAGAATAACTGCCATGCCACCCTTGAAAGCGTGGCAACAAGCTTCATGTGCACACTGATAAGAGAGCTGTAAGCTTTTAGGATCCTGAAGTCATACAATTTCTAATACCTTGACTCTTACTTTGCCATGGCCTCTGACCATGTCTTAAATGCTGTCCATGTCGGTGATATGTAAATCAGTACAAGGGATCGCAATACAAGTTCAAGCGTGAGACACCAGGTAGCACTACATCAAAAAGTGAAATCCTGATCTCCAAATCATGGTACTGTTGGTTACCTTGACAAAGTAAGCGATCTCATGAAGATACCACGTTTCTCATTGCCTTCCAGCTTCTGACATGAGAACAGCACAGTACTTCTGGACATCAGAAACTGATAGCACTGCCTAAATCCTCAAGCTCAACTCAGAGGCTTTTGAGTGGATAAAATCTAGAGGCATCTTGATATATCACATCTTCATATGTGCCCTTGGCCATCATACGAACCATTTCATGACGGTCACTTTGGTGCAAGTGAATAGTCCGTTTGTTTCACGAGAGTGACATAAAGAACGTGTTAAGACACAAGCTGATTTAGAGTGTTTTGTAAATCAAACCAAATACGAGATATTGGAGTGCCGCAAACTGTACTTAGCATAATAATCACTGGTGCACCTCAACAGCATTATTGGAAGAGACGTCATGGATGCGGGTGGGTTCAAGCATTTTTTAGTACTTTATCACGCAGCCAACTTTGGAGGACGAGTATTCTGCTGAGCTCTCTGACCCATTTATGCATGCTTGCTGTGAATATGAGCCTAGATCTGCCTTGTAATCCCTCTGCAGACTCCACAAGAGTTTCTGTTAGTTGCTTTTGTGGATCAGATATTCAGATGAAGATTCATACCAAGCACCATAGTTCTCGCATTGTTCATGACAAGTTTGTGGCAGCAGCAACAGATATAAAGGATCCAACACAACACAGAGTAATACATCATGTGGCAGGCAACTACCTTGATACTACCTGAACAGGTTAGCATTTCACTCTCTTTCAGAGGGAGTTCATTAACAGCTAAGGGTTGCCATTAACAAGCACATCAACCTTCCCAAATAACACTGTTAATTCATGTTCCCATGGTTCCCAAATCTATGCTGAAAAAGTACCACACACCCTTTCATATAACTGGTGCAGTGGCTGTTGCTCAAGAAGACATTACATTCTGTTCGATTTGACAAATTACACTGGACGAGCAGAGTTGACACCAACAGAGAACAACAGTACTTGCACATGATACCATCCTGCTCAATCACACTGAGACACATTTGTATGTACACACACACGCACACACACCCTACTCACTCCTGGAGTCCAACATCCATTGATGTCTTGGTAGTCAATGATGTAGAAGCAATGTCACAGTAATACGGGTTAGATTTCCAATTGGTATATATTCCACTTTGACACTTTGACTTGGTATATTCCACTTTGACAGCTGCCTTGAGAGTCCGATCGTTGGGAGATTACACTAAGTGAAGATTATCAGCTAATCTCAATCCACTAATCCTCTCCGACGTTTAGCTCGGCGAGAATTTGTCAAGAATAAAGTATGCTCGCGGCAAGTCGCAGAAAAGCATCACTTCGCGAACTCGGAAAAGCTAGAATCATAGGGGTAAAAGAAAATGATGATGATGGTAAAAGAAAACAGTACAACAGAACCATACACCAGAAAACTCCATGGTGGTATCCTTACGTACTTGATTTCCTATACTTGCACCCGTCACGTAGGAAGTGCGAACATGTGCGACAGCGTCTCAATTCCTGCATCTGATGGAGCCGAGGAAAATGTTGGGAGTATCTCATTGCAGTCACAGAAATTACGAGGAGATCATGGGTTGATGTTCAGAGCTGAAGCCCAAGTCCTAGAAGGAAGAACTCCTTGCAGGGAGTTGACCATAGGGTACCTTCAAACCAAAAACACAATTAAAAAAGCCTGTACGCGTAAGCGCTGGGAACAATAGCGATGGCAAGTGCGTAACAGTCAAAGACATATCGCGGAGAGGGACAAATTCAAGTTTTCTGCAACGTTCCGGGAAGCTATGAACGTGCTCGCGCGTGGACCTTCCGTCAATTCTTCTGCTGCCAGAAAGTTCTTGCATAGACAGACAGGGCCCCATGCTCCAGGACTCCAAAACAATCAGTGATGCGTGTATCGTTACGCGTTCGTTTACGAGCCCCTTAGCTTCCGCCATTTGTCACTGACCATGGATGACAAACAAAAATTGGAACCCAAGCAGTTACCGGTTGGGCGGAGCCCCGCGGGGAGGCGTGAATAATTCAAGATACTGCCAACGCCATGAGTGATGGCTCCTTGCACAGGTTTGGATTCCACGTCATCGCTTGTGGAGGAGTCTGAAGCACACACGCCATTTTCTCAGGACCAAGGGCAACCACCTCAAGTACTTAATTGAGGAGGGAGGAGAGTTGGGATTAAGCTACCCTCAGGCCTAAAATTACGTTCTTTCGCAGAGTAAACCTTTGCGTGGTAACATGAAAATTGTCAGATTTGAAACACGTTTTCCATTGAAAGCGAGTGCCAACTTGCCTCTGCTGGCGTTACGCTCATGGCTGATTTCGATTCGACAAAGCACACCCGATATCACTTCATAGGCACTGAAGCTTAAAACCAGGCCCAACGGATACTATCACAACCAATGCTGCTCTCAAACAATGACTATTCTCAGTATGAGTTCAAGTATGTTAAATTATTACAAAAAGAAACAGGTACATGTGAAGCGGCACGGAATAATTTCTGTAAGGCTTGCACTTGTACATGTAAGACACGTTTATTGGCAAGTGCATGAGAGTTTACTGGTCTGTAGAGGAATGTCGACATTGGAAGATTGGATGCATGGGGATTGCAAAATGACATGATATTCTCTGCAGGCACTGGTATACTCTTGTTTTCAAGCCATAAGAGGAAAGCAAATTATGGATGTAAAACGGCGCGTACCTGTCCGGATGCTGAAGTGAACATCCTGCATCCGTCCTGGCATAAAACTTGCCGCAGGCTACTTACTTCAATGACTTAAGAGAGGGTTGAACCCGATTACGTTGCTCACTTGTGTTGAAAGTGCGTGCGAGGTCACTCAACAGTACACTACATGGTCGACGATTTAAGAAGTCCGACACTTACATCCGAAAGGGTTTGGCGCTTTTCCAACCTGGTGATGTAGTGCGGTATGCCGGTGGTTCTCATCCTGGCGAGCGCGAGTCTAAGGTCGATCTTTCCGTGGCGCGTAAACGCGCATGAAAGCTCCTGGAGGCACTAAGAGAGTACACAAGTGGGCTCTTGAGTGCGGGGGAGTGTTGCAAGTGCGTGCGAGGTCACTCAAGAGCACATTATACATAACCGACAATGTAAGATCTTGGACAATTAAGACCGACAGGGTTTTGCGCTTTTCCAACAACTTGCTAACTGTACTTCGTGAGCACACGAAGTTTTGGCCATCTGTGTTTGTAACAAGCCCTGACTACGAATCCACCACCAGCACATGTTCTAAAGAGTGAAGTATGAAGATTGCTTTCGAGAACATCTCAAAACGTCTCTGTGCGAGCCTTTCAAGGAATCCATTTCTTGGTCACGTACTGGGCAATATACGTAGAGTCCTGCACACATCAAAATCAGCAGACTTCGCGCGGCAAGCATGGAAATTACTCAGCCCATTCACATTGACGCCGTCACAAGGCGGAGCACCCGCTCCCCGAACTGTGTGGCCTATTTACACTACCAGAGTGCTCTAACGTTGAGGGCGGATCAAATCAATGTGCGCAGTTAGTGCTCATGTCCTCGTCGACACGTAAGGGTATTCCCTGTGATTCTTACACGAGACTGCCGTTTTAACGAAATGAAAAGTTCACCATGATAGATCATTTCCACAGTTTCTTGAGTTTTATTGCGGAACCGCACGAAATCAGACAACAGTGGCGGTGCGAAGAAATAGCACGCACTGTAATCTAATGGTGCAGGTCAGCATGCATTGCATTTGTGCTACATGTAGTCAGCACTGCATCGGGGGGTGTCTGACTCCAATTCTCTTACCACAGTCTATCCAACCTGATCGTTGGAAAGCTATTTGCAAATCTTTGGGATATGTCCTCGCTACAGGACGCACGGGGTAGCCTAGCGCGCTGAAGCGATAGTCGGACCGCCTGTCCCTTTCCAGCATGAGGCGCTGAAGTGGCATTTGTACGGACAGTAATGGTTTAACAGTACTCTTTGATGATATCGCTCATACTATGCGGTCATCAAGGGATTATTTGTGCCGAGGTCTAAAAGAAACTGAGTCGCAATTTTAATTTGTATCCTTGCAGAGACATGGTGAGCAAAAAGATACAGTGCTGGCTTCTTTTGCATATCCTTATTGCTTGTTTTAGCTCGTCTATCATTGTCTCTGTGACTGCCAGCTTTGTATACTTTGGACATTCGGCAGGTGCACCACTCTCCGTTGCACGGGATGCAAGCTCTGAAAGTACGGAATTCCTTTCCTCCATGGTGAGAGATGCGGTTAAGAATACGCTTACGGTACGTTCCCCCCCGGTATTTTTGTGGTACAATTTTCGACCCGGTTCCAATTGGAATTTGAATTGTGTCAGCTCAAGGCAAGCTCTTGCTCCAAATTTCAACACATGGATTGTGCCCAAAACTTGGAGTAGACTACTTGTACGCAATATTACATACTGCTCAAGTGATAGTACTCGCTGATTAAGTTTTGTGGTATTTCTGTCCAAGTAGCCCATCGAGAACCTTTCACATCCGCACCAAGGACCTTGCTCTCCAACCTACCGCATCTGTATCTTTAAATCTCATACGGAAATTAATAGAGGGTCTTATTGCCGTGATTTCTCTGTGGAGTACATTCGGTGTAGGGCTTGGAAGGACAGTGTCTCAGTACTGCCTCGAATGACTTGCAACGTACAACTCACCCCTTAACATCAGAGAATGCGAAATATTACGTGCCATGTTTGATTCATAACTAGCTGTCTCGATATCTTTGTTTCGTACGAGGGTTTTGGCGTTGAGGTTTTGCCCATCAGCTATCCTTGAAGAGGTACAGGGCTGTGACTTCATGATGTCATCGCTGCAACAGTTTTCGTGTTGAGAAGTTATCTTATATACAAACATTTGAGGACAATAAAATTGTTGTCCTTCGTCTTCAAGTTTGTTTGTGTCTTACAAGAAGTTTGCGAAGTTGATCTACGAACTTGCAGGAGATTAACGGCTTCCCGACAGAGTATGGTGAGGTATGGTCACCAGGTGCAGTACAAAACAACACTTACTATTCGGTAGCCCTTGATTATCGAGATATCAGCAGTGGAGGCGGCCCAGATGCGTTGTGGATGCGTGTCCCGGGCAAGATCAACAGTGATCTCGTGGACGCTTCTCCACACCACGTGCTACTTCACAGACGTCTTCGCGCAGCAACGCTGCTATGTACTGCCTCTACTCTCATGTCAAATGTGAACATTGAGGATTCTGAAAGGTAAGATCAACGTTGGTGCAAAGCGCATGGTTGCCACTGTACAGTTTGCCCAACAGCCAGAGACCTGTTCGCTCGTCCCTTTTGACCGGCACGCTTTCAGAGATCTACAGTACTTGAGCCTCATTCATACAGCCCGTTTCGGGTTACAGGTACCGCTCGGAAGCCATCAGAATTTTGGACGCTGTCTTCTTGTCAGATAGTATTGAACCGAATTTGAAGTGGGCAGCAGCAGTTCCTTCCGGGCCTCGCAATGCGGCAGAGTCGCTGTCCATCAACCCTGACGGTTTTATGGACATTGGGAATCTCCCTCTAATGATTGACATCGTGAACCTGCTGGACGTAGACGCAACGAGACAGGGGGCGTTTACAACTTGGTTGCAGTGTGGTTCTTCAAACTCCATGCTGTTCTCTGTACATCTACGCTTGACACGGGACCGCGACTCTTATTTTCAATCACGCTCTCACGATTCATAAGCAATCCCTGGATACTACCCTTCAATCTCACATGGGTCAGGCCCCTCATATTTCTTCGCTGCTCTCCATTCAATTGATCAGTATGTTCCTTTGGTTATCATTCGTGACTCTCTGCTAACAAACACAAGCATAGTACACGAGCATATTGCACTATAATGCAAACTTGAATGCAGCTTCGTACGCGTCACCGAATGCGGTGCCTTATGTCAACCTCCTCCTGGAGATGCATACTCGTCATTTCTAGACAGGGCTACACGCTCGTGAGACCGCGGTTTGCGCGTAAGGGCCGTTCACCGTTCCCACGCTTAACGGTACATCAAATGTAATTCTAAGTACATCACAGTGCCACTCCCACTGCGGAAAGAAAGAGTAAAGGTACCTAAGAACGACACTCCTGTGTTTACTTTCATCAACTTGTCCTCTAGAACACCATTTCATCTTCCATCTAGGAGTAAATACTACAGCTTAGAATAGTTTGCCGCGTTTCAGTCTGGTCTTGCCGTGCACCGTCAAGGTGCCACGTCAAGGCCCTCTACACGTTCTCACATGCATACACGATCGCTTCACGAGTTGACCAGATTATTACGTTCTCTTTCCGTCAGCTCTATCTTTCCTGTTAATTATCACGCTTTCTAACGACTCACCACTCTCTCGCGCCTGGCGTGTAAATGTTCCTCGTGTACCACATCCCAGTGACTTCACGGCATATGGTTACAAATTCACAGCGTTACATATCTCCGTTATGAGACTTACTTACTACATGTAATAATAAACATCCCAGCTGAGCCTCCTCCACTGTTAATGCCAACTTTCTTTGTCTTCGTGCCATCTCGAGGTTGACTGCATGTTTCTTCTCGTTCGAAACTAGTTTTTTCTCTATCCAATCATGTTCGCAGACAGCGCAAGAATATTTCAATCCAACACGGAGAACGTTACACTGTGTCCACATTTCGTCGGCAAGTGCGATTGGCTATGGCGTGGTTACATGCGGTTCATTCCAAGTTCTCAGGCAAGCAAATGCTTTTTATTGCTGCCGTCGTAGCAATCTGCATCTATACCGGCTCTAATAACCGAGTGATTGGACCTAGATGCAAGGTATTCCCCCTTTACTTTCCAAGGTCTGAGGAAGTGGCCTTCACAAGATTGAACTTGAGCAGTTAGGGACTCTGTCTATTACTCAACCTTCCCTAACTTGTTTTACCTGAGTCTGCCAGCACGTTTGTTACCACCGCCGCACTCTCGTTGGGTCGATCTTAGCGTATCGAAACAATTACCTGCCATATCTTGAGGATTAGTTTCCTATAGATATAATGTACTTCCTTTTGTTAGCTATGATTTGCATGCTCTTGCCTTAGATCGTGCATGTCGTGAGTCTCAGCCATGTCGTGATCAGAGGTATTCCCATGTTTACATTGCCACGCCATATTTCACTGAATCTAACTGTGTCCTTGTCGATGTGTAATTAACATTGGAACAATTACCGGCCAGGAGTAGAATACCAGACGCACTCGACGGAATGGCCTCGCACCCTGTCGACAGAAAAAGAACATGTGCACTTTGTGAACTTGTCTATATGCTTGCGCGGAGGGTGTGTGGTTGACGATTTGGTTGTCAGTCCCGAAGATTCTATTTTGTAACGGTTTGGATCATCAGTGGCTGAGCGCGGGGGCGCGGTAGCTCCTGTCACGATTCACACAGTTATTCAACGTTGGTATGTTGAGAAGGCCCTGCGAGGCCAAACGTTCCAATGGAGGTGCCCAGCATTCACCGACGGTATGGGAAAAACAGGTCACGCTGGAAATTTATGATCTCTAAGCGCATCGCCAATCCATTGTGTGGTCGTAGAACGCAAGTTATAGAGCAGGATATAGACGGCTTTTTTGACAACATAAAAAATTGAATAGCTGGTCACGGAGATATCGATACTCCAGATGGTAATCGAACCTTGCCGTGTGAAGCCAGAATTCCTGCTTGAGGAAGAAGACTTGTAGCGACACGCAACGAACACTTTCTGATCGATATGGGCATATAATTTGTTTGTACGTGGTTTTAATCAACGTAGCGGGTTTCAAAAAGTGCTGCATGCCTCTTGGGCGTGCGAACTTTTCGCACACCGTTTGTGTACTCACTCCGCTCCCCAGTCATTAGTTCTCGTAGAATAAAAGAACGCTACATTTGTAACCGCTTAGGTTCGAAATCAGCTGATTTGATGCCTTATACTAAGGAGAATCAACCAAAGTGCGCAATCCGACGAGCTGCTCACCCTTGTCTCAGAGAATCAGGTTTCAGTGCCAACACACATTGACTTACAGCTGCATGAAGTACACAGGAATCTAGAAGCTAACGATGCTCTTGAACATTGTGATGGCGACGGCGCGCTTATCGCTCAACATGCTCCTGTCTGCCAATTACTCCAAAACGTTTCAGTCAACCACAAATGCCACTTCTCGAGACAACCCCCTTGCTTCTCCTTCCTTTGGGATGTAATTAAAAAATATATTGAATCTGCTATCTCATTAGCTTGGGGCACTTTTGTTGCTTAACCAGTCAAGAAGCTCGAATACGCGTACATACTTCGAACTTGCGCATGCGGGGTCCGAGCACTGAATACACCACTGCTTCTAGTCCGGAAGACGATGACATGGTTTCAACAGGATGTAGTTGACATGTGGGATAGCCGCTCTTGTGCGAGATTGCTCTCCAGTAATGTTTCTTGGTGTGGCATAGTTTCTGCTTCGTATTTCTCTTAGCATTTTGCGCTTGGTACGCCTACAGACATCATAAGCGAGTGAAATCGCACTGAGTACCCAGATTTACGTGATACGCTCGTTGGTTTCGTTCTGCACGTGCCTATTTCTAGGGAAATATTTGTTTACGAATGTAATCTGATGGAAGATGAAACAGCTTATTTACAATCGTCAGTCCATGCGCAGTTGTGAGCTGTCTCATGACGTCTGCTCGGCGAGTTGTCAGCTTTCGAGCTACAGAAGGATTGCATCTTTGTGATTCTGGAGACTGGGATGAACTTGATGCCCCTGTTTTTGCTCCCAGGACTGAATGATTGTGGCAGGGACTCCAGAACAAACAGCCAGCGTACTTCTCGGATCGTGCATCCTAGTTCACAAGTGCAATATGCTGTACTTGTTAAGCCTGTCGCCAATAATAGTCACTTCAGTCGCTAATAGTCGTATTAGTTGGGATGAATCTGGGCTGTGTTTACCAAACAACTCCCACACAGCAGAAAGGCGAGCATGGGAGCCGGCTCTATGGGCTAGGGCCCTGGTAACCACTCGTACAGATCCATAGACCTGATCCCAGCACCTCATAGCACTTACTAATTACTTATGTACGTCATTTTGTCATTATGAATTATACAGCTATGGCGAAATGACGTTTGCTCCAATTGTGCACACTGCAGCAGTGTTTGGCCTTGCGAGATGACTGGTCAAAATTGCTGAGCTTGCTCACCATTGCTTTCCTCAGGCTTGCAGTTCCCCCAGAAACGCAGTTGATGATGTGTTCATGCGTAGGTTGCATCATGACGGGAGTGTGTGTTATGACCCGTTAGAAGCTTCTTAATATATTATTCATTACGGATTGTGGGAGAAAGACCAAGCATATCGTTGCATCTGAGATACCGAGGGTAGATACTCATCTGCATAAGTGGCTACCAGGGGACTGGCAGCTCTACTGTCTAGGGTTTACTGCAGTAACTGACAACTGCTGCTTTAAGAGACACATGTGACACCCCTACCATTGTGATGCACTTTTTTGTGCTGCATTGAGTGGAAGGAAAGCCCACTTATCGAAGACGATCCTGATTGTTCGTGACGACAGATGTGGTTCTGTTTGGTTATGCATTAGAAGACCCTTCTTCTACCACGTTTAAGAAAGGAACCAAGCACATCATCACGAGTAGTCTGGATCGTTTTTCATAGGTGCATGTATCGTATTTTTTGGCCTGTGAGAATGCAAGGAATGCGATTTTGTCCCTTGCGAAGAATCGGAGGTGGCGGGAAGGAGCTTTTGTCAGGACCCAAGCAATGATTGGAGCGGCTCCTTTCAAGTGGCATACGGCTGGTTTATATCTATCAAATGCAATGAATATGGTGCTCGATTCATACCTCGTCGAAGAAAGTCATTCGCAGATCTGGAGAGTTGAATTTGATGCGCCTGCAGAGCTTAGCACAGGGTTAGCTCAAATTGTGTAGCTGCCATGCCCGAATCGGTTAGGTTTTGCTGCTGTTGATTGGAATGGCCATCAGCTGTAGTTGAATTTTAAGTACGCTGCCGCTTGCTTCTGCTTGTCAGTCAACCTTCGCTTACTCTCACGCCAAACACAGTGCAATGCATCACCCCAGGGATGTTGCAGTCATGACCCCAGGCCCCTCTGGACTACACTGCACTAATCAAGTGGTCCATAATTCTCACCAAAACTTCAACCCTTCGCAAACAACACTATTCTTACCAAGCAAAGTATCAACCTTTACAATCTTCATCAAATTTCAAGGCATTTGCGCTGGCCATAGAGTGTGTCACATCGATGGCGGCGCGGAAAGTGTCATGAACAAGAACAATCAAATACCGTAGTAAATTAAAACCTTCGCCGCGTGACCCGTTACCCCCCGTCATGGCGGCGTTATTTAATTTTCACGTGACCCGTTACCCTTCATTTTGGTGGCGAGCGAAAAATAAATTAATATTAGTGCGTTACCCATTACCCCGCCTACAGCGAAACGTTTTGTCGCTATGAAACATACTTGTATATATATTTTCCTAATCCGCATACGATGATAACGGTGAGGCGGTACGGACCTGATGGAAACGTGTGCTTTTGCCGTGTTGATCGTGGTCGGCAGTTCGAGGCACGTTGCATGCACGCGGCGGGCTTCGAGACGAGAAGGTGGCTGAAGTGATCCGGTCGGTGTCTTAGGTGCCCTGAGCGCTCACTGAGTGTAAATTGAACTAGTGCCACAGTCCAACTTTGTTCTGGAAATATAAGTGCATGCTCTCGCTTAACTCACGAGAACCTTCATATGTGCCAAGTTGAATTGGGATGTGAAGGCGAGCATGCAATTGCAATAGACGTTTATCTGAAGTCGCTCTTCATACTTTGACATGTACAACTTGCAGCTTCAGCAAGCCGACTCCTCACAAGCAGGTGCGAATTTTCCCATATCCGATTTGAGATTTGTCGTGTTCATGTCGATATCCTTTTTGACGATCCTTTTGTCTGTGCAGTTATTAGGTTCACGTGAGAGCCCACGGAGCGTCTCTAGTGCGAATTTTTTATTGAATGATTTTCAAGACAAACCTTGCCGGTATCTAACGCCACCATCCCGTATTTTTAAAGAAGATGTATTCGACAAGCGCGTACGGTTCTGCTTGTTTGCCTGTGTTCTTTGTTGCGGATGCCACTACGGAATGAAGCTTATCCTCCCCGGTTTTCACCTGTTGAACAAGTAGCTTGGAACTTGAAAAGCAATGTACACATGTGTACTCTTACTGTCATATGTTGTGGTTTCTGATGTTTGCAGGTGATGGATGGTGATTTTAACTAAGTGTACAGCTGATCATGCTGGAAGCTGTTAGATGACGAGTGTTTTAATGGCATGTGCTTTGCAATGAGTGAGAAAATATGCAAATTTTATTTTCATGACTGAGTAGTCTAGGTTTGAGTAACAGATCTAGAAGTCAAATGTCTGGCTTTCGATATGGCTTTACATGATAATGTATGGTGTTCTTTTGCAACTGTACTACTTCGTTGATATCATTATTGTATAACCTTGCACTCATACTTGTCTTTCCACACTGTTCACACTCATACACTTCAATACTTCACACGTTGATATAAAATTGACTCTGCAAGTCATCGTTCTGTAATGATTCATTCAAATGTAGAGGCGCCTCATGCTGTGCCCCACTCTCTGGTTGATCTCTTTCAGGAAAATGATCTAGTTCATTGTGCACTGCACATATGCATCTTCTCTGATACTCCTCGTCAGTGAAACATCTACTGTAGCCCAACTTGTCCAGTATCTCTTTTAACTTAACCACCTGTCCCGTATGTGACCAAGCTGCAATCATCCACTTCAAGACAAACGGTGCAACATCATTCAACCTATGCTCCAACTTCAAGTTCTCTTCTTCTACGCCGGCAAAAATCTGCTCTTGCATCTCACCAACTAAATGTCCAGTGAACATACTCCTCATCTTCCCCTTGAAAGGTTTGTTTAAGCCTACATCTGCTACTTGACAAAGTCCGGTACATCCAGCTGGCACATACTCTATCATACATTGAATATGTCCCTCTTCATACATGTTCTC
>JAULKQ010008458.1:0-13339 GCA_032356285.1 Smithsoniella earleae | reverse complement strand
TAAAATTGGAGCCAGTTCACCATAATAGCTTGGTATATGCATCACTACCTGAGAGACCGCGTGAACCTACATCTGGACCGCTTCTCAACCTCGTCCTTTGAATCAGGCGGGTATACAGGAGAACGATATAGAAGCACGTGGGTAGACATGGCAAGCAAGCGTACAGCGAATGTCTTCTTGAGTGGTGCAGCGACCGCATAGCAGGGCAGTGCTGCTTTCTCAACAGCATTAGATGCTCTCAACTGAAATTCCACTGCATAAGCACATATGGTGAGCGAGGCGCTCACAGTTTTGGGAAACGCGACTTATTGTCGCATAGCTGAGCTCACCTTTGCTTGCTGCCGATTTGACTGGCTTCAAATCTTGCACTGGTTTTTCTCGTGGAGTAAGTCTAGACGAGTTTACTGGTTGTTTAGAAATCCGGAGGCGCCTTTGCTTTGCTGCTCTTTGAACATCTGCCCCGTTGCTCTGAAACAGCTCTATGTATCGGCTTCCCATTTTTTGCTTGTGGAGCTTCATTGCAGCTGTGCAACTTTCACTGCTTGTAAATATTATGTATGCTTCTCCTGACGGTCGCCCAGAGTCATACACAAAGTACACGCTCTCTATACATTGTATTCCCTTAAAAAAGTCTAGGACGTCGCCAACACACGCAGAGAAAGGTAGACCGCGCATCCTTATGACGCTCGATTTCGGTGGGATAAATATTTCTTGCGCCTGGGTTTCTAAATCCTGGTCCTTCGCCTTAAACAGCCTGCATCTCCCGCTCGACAACATATCAGAACCATAAGATCGATGTACGAAGATGTTCACGTGCATGTGCTGTAAAATTGTGAAGTTTTAGTACCAAAGTTTCATTCTAATGCTTTCAATGTTTATAACAGGGCAAGTGTAGCCTTATCTAGCGCCTTCCAATGCAGCATCATGATGTCAAAATCAGACTGTGGCAATATATACTTTTCTGGTACCAATTAAACAACATAAAACTCGCACTCGATGTATCTCTTCCCCAACATTTGCTTGTCTTTCTCTGCTAATGCTTCCGCACATGAGCTGGGTGTATCAAAGCGCACGAACGCCTCCCCCGTTGGCTTGCCTGCAAATTTCAACAATAAATCCTATTCAGAAAACCTACGTAGATAGCTAACGGCTAATTGTAACAGGAATGATAGACTTTTAAGCGGAATTGTCCCCGAGCGTGCTCAGATCACACCGCCTCGAACTGATATCTTGACGTCATCAACTTGAAACCCGTGGAAAAAGTCTTTTATGTCAGAGTCTGTAGAGTTGAATGGGATTCCTCTCAGTTTGAGGACACGGGAAGCTCCTGCACCTTTCGTGTCGTGGCGAACAGAAGACATCTTGGAGGGAAGATGCGTCTTCACGAACACTTAATGTGCACCCCCTTATTTTTATGTTCGCTGCTGCACTGGCTAACCTTGTAACTAGCTTAGCGCATAACTACCGTTGATCCGTGAAGTACTCGACTTGTGCACTACTTGATAGCCACGTTCAAACTGGTTTCTACCCTTTGCATGACCTTTGATAATGTGATTTTACAAGTTTTTACCAGCGTAAACAGAGCACCTGCTCTCTGTCTTCATCTCAGCGAAACCGCAACCTGCACCTCCATGATCTTGCCGCGGTGATGATTTCCGCATTCTGGGCATAAGCAGCACATGACGCACGGGCATCCATTGGGTTCGTCGTTGAGCAAATCATTCAGACTAGTAAATAAACTAGTCAATAAATTAGTCGTAAGGTTACGACCTCGCCATCCGTCGCAAGAGCTTGAGCTGGTCGTCACGCTGTCGTGACGACCATGGTTGTGTACTAATCTATCAAGACTGCGTTGCAACCTAACAAGCTGCAGCTTTTGCGTTTTGAGCATAGCCAACGTGGCGTGGGAGGGAAGACTTCGGCAACAGCCTTTTAGGTCACACTCATAAACAAGACGTGCTTTCCAGGGTGTTGGTGTGTCGAGTATTTCATTCCTTTACAGTATGTTGCAATGTTACGATTTTGAGTGACTTCAAGTGCAATCGAAGAGGTCTGAACAACTTGGACTGTAACCCACCTGAGGGCTGACCTTGAAAACTTAACAGAATATCTCGTCTCCTCGTTGTAAAACAGGAGCTTGAGAACCACTGGAGGATATCCAGTTAATTCAGGAAAGTCGTTCTGAACTCATATGAGCTCAGATTTATCATTTCAGGATACCTAAAGAGACGAAATACTAACTAGATGATGTGAATGGTGGAAACATGATGTGTCAGATGCATGTAAGTGGCATCATTAACATGCACTATTCAATCCGATTCCAACGTAACACCATGCAAGACTAGTGTAACGCTGCTTCATCAAGAAGTGCAGAGTCTGAAATCTCTGACAATACCTTTTAGTGTTCAGCAAGACTGTTCTGTACAATCAAGCTTTCAATCTGAAAATCAGAACAAAAAGGGTCGCTAAGATTGAGTTCCCTGTCATTAGGTTCTGATCAATTTGGAAGTATCTTCATCTACGAGGCATTGTACTCATTCAGCAAGTAGTAGCAACAGAAGGTATTTCTCTCCTATCACCAATAACAACGAGTGAAAGTTGTAAGCAACAAAAGCCAGTAACTCAAGTCGGCAACTCTGTTAAAACTCGAAATGATACTAACTCTTCAAAATTGATAATGCGGGATGACAAAGGCAATTAGGAAACTCTTCATTGCTAGTGTGTACCAATAATACGATTCCCACAGCTCAAAATTGGTGAGCCATTCAAGGAAAGGCACTGTTGTTCCAGAACAAATTCATCAACAGTGGATAGAGCAGCAATGCTTCAAGCACTCCGGCAATTGTTGCATCAACAGTAGTCAATTACTAATTACAAGCTGCATTGATTTTAATGAACAGCCACAAGCCTCTAATCCATCGTGCACCTGGCAATCTGTTCCACAGACGAACTGGTCTCTACTGTCTCTATAACATCCTGAACCTACATATAAAGCACACAAGATTGTCTTGATGAGTCTATGTGTCATTAACTCCACGTATTGTATCCACACTTTCAGCCAACAAACTTCGGGACAAATCAGCACCAATGAATCACCACTCCTTCCTATATATTCGCTGAAGATGACTCAGGACTACCTGATTATCAAATGAAAGTCCTAGGAGCACTTGCTCGGACAACTGATTGATTGTGATTACAGTTCATGTTCCAGTCTAACGACGACATTTACATAGGACAGGTGACCGAACAATTGGGTGACTGAATAACAGTCAACTGAGTAATGCTGAGGAAAGACCTTGTCCAATCATTTATTGAACACCTGAAATCTATAAATTGGGCAGGGGCAGTGGGAATCTTAGGCTGTTTGCTTGCACACGTGCAAATCAGGGTTGGGCTGAATGCAAACATTGTACACTGTACCTCTGGGACAGGTAAATAGTGAAGATGTGGATTTGCTTCAGCACTGTGCATGTTCACCTTTGCTCTAGCAGCGCAATCTGATTGAACAAAGAGAGGTTTATCGCAGGTTGCAATACTTTGCAAGCATGTGGCCGTGCCGAACAGGGACTTCCAATGTTGGGGAATTAAACAGCTTGGGATGGGACATCAACACCTCTACCCCTTTACCCTTCTCATTAGTAAGGTACTTACACAGGGAAGGTCTGGGTATAGTATGGTGGTGTGCATTATTCCCCCGCAAGCATTTCAACTTCTTGTATGCCCAATTGCTAAGAACTTTTGATAGTGCAACTACCAATTGCATGAGCGCCATGGCTGTTGCAACCCTCAATGTTGTGGAGGACTGCATTTATGTGTACCTCACCACCTAGGGATTGGGAGCAATTTGCAAAGTGTGTGTTTGCAAACAGGTGAGTATGCTGGATGGTGGCAGGCCTTATGTTGATGATGCACCAACATTTGCGCGGCTGAAAGCTCAAGTTCGCTTGTTCAGGCACAAGTAACCAACAGTGTAAGATTCAGTTTGATTACAATGAAAGAGGCCTGTGTCGTCTACAAGTGGTAGCAGTACTGGGCAGTACTGGGTGAGAGGACAGTAAACTGTGGTCGATGTGCCTGTGCTCTGAAGGTCAGGAATCTGGCTAAGTGTACGTGTAGCCCTGTGACTTGCTGCCTGTGATTCCACAGCAAACTTGTTTTCAACCTTCTGCCTTGCTTCTGTGCACTGTCTAGGCTCATAGAAAAACTGGTTGGTTGTTGTGCTTACAAGGGTGCTACTTGGATCCCTGGCGACCTCGAAAGTTCTGATTGGCCACATAAAGTTTGATTAAGTGACATAGTCTACTTGTATTTCGGTTCAGGTTGAGGGCCTCTACTGTTGCATGAATCCAGACGGTATGCATGGCATGATTTGCTTTGCAGTACGAATTCAACCAGCACTTTCCTGTCACTTGTCTTGATGACCCTACAATTGTGTCGTTAGCAACAAATTGTACTCCCTTAGGCGGGTCAGAGCAGGGTTCAGAAACAGGGTCAGAGCAGCTCCATTGCTGTTTGTTTAGCTGACCGAATGTATCCCGTTTTGGGGCAGCTTAAAATCGGTGTATAGCTTTTGTGTGCAACCCAGCCTTCATACACCGAGAAAATACACACGTTTTCCATCGACAATCTTTTCAAATGAGCTCTTCAATAGTTGGAGTGTCTCGTTCTTGGCAACCGCGCGTGGAACTGCGTCGTATTGAGGGATACGCCGATTAGGCACACGCGATACCACAGCTGAGAAGTCCGCATCTTCACGACTGTAGAAAACACACGAAGGTGTATACTGGTACATCCATAGCATATCATCCAAAGAATCTTGTGTCATTTGTTTGATGTACTCGACACAACACACAGGTGGTTGAAGGAATTGCGGTCGAGCAATGCTCAGTTTTTCGACTTTCAATCACTCCCTCTTCATCTCGTTACGTCCCCAGCGGTAAAATGGCGGCAGGAAATTGGGAGTAAGTTGTGAAGGTGCTGATGCAAGGCACGGACAGTTTCCTCGTTTGTGTGATATTTACTCTGATTTCTAACAACGTCAAGGCACTGGGAATCAAGTTCCGAGCTCGGTACGTTCGTGGGACGGATGTCGGCATGTTTGATCAGGGGCAAGTTTGGCTTTCGCAGTTGCGTTCGTTTGTCCAGGGTTCGCGGGGCCTCCATGTTGTGCACACGTTCCAGTTTCTGTAACTTTTGGCGCAGCCATGGGGTTCATACGTTGAGTGAGATCTCATGAGAAGCGTACCTTCCAACTCGTGACTTGGATGCGTTGTCTCCCAAGCATGTGAGTGGATTTTCAGTACTATGAAACGGTTTTCTCTTCTGAACCTGTCAAGCTTGGTTTGCGGTGTGCTATTCAGAAATATGACCCGGAAATATGTCCCAGACCCAGAAGATAGTTAGTATGCGTCGAAATACAAACTTTAAAACGTCAAGGACCAAGGGATCGTCGGATGTAAGCAAGAATATCTCAAACGAGCTCCGACATGCGTAACGGCGCAGCTTGTTCATTTGAACTCACCTGTGTAGCTTGCCGAACGATGCTTCAGTTCTTGAAATCGTACAACCTCTAAAACTAAGAAACCGTGTTTTGAACAGACATCTCCCGTACTTACTGGTCGAGGAGGCGTTCATATAGCATGGATGTCACAGTTTGGAAACGCAATGGGACATTCTTTAATATATCCTTCTAAAATCTTACACCAGACTATTAAGGAGACATGACGATACGAAACAGGTCCTTAGCTTAGATAATGCAATAATGCCAGGAGCCTCTTCCCGCATTTTGCCATTATTCCATTTGTGCGAATTTGTTTCCATCAGGGCTCATGAACTACAGTGTGAACCCATGGACCTCCCGGTGCACGCAACACACAACGACAATAACTAATGTACCCTCAATTACAATTGACATAGTTGAATGATAAATTATGATACCGCGAACCACTATGTACGACATGATTAAGGTCAACGATCAATTAAATCCAATACGGATTTGGCGCTTTTCGATTCCCAACAGAGATATGAGTCATTTGTGCAGGCAAGGCAACCAGTATCAACGTGTAAGCGATTAGTGTCGGAGCACCGGTTTACAATGTAACCAAAAAAACGGGAACGTGCCATCTGAAAGCACTGCACCACTGTCGTTCTCCAAGTGAATCTTTGTGCTTTCTGGCTGTGCCAAGCCTTGGTTCAAGTGACTTGGAAGAACACGGCTGGTGTCGAAACTACTACAGTAGTACAGTAGTACAGGGGTTCCAACGCACTTATCGCAACAAAACAACTCGTGGAGCGAGCCAGTTTCCATCTTCAAAGCGTCAAGTTTGACCTTCACATTGCCATATTAGGAGCGCGATGATAGCTGCCCATGAGTTGAAGTGTTCTCACGTGGATCACATCATGGTCAACATTATCCTTACGTTATTTCTGTTACAAAGTATATATCAAATATACGGTATTTAGTATTGCTGCTGCTTCGATGAAAGACTTTATTATAAATGTACTGAAGTGGGTAAAATTCTTAGCTTACAATACATCCATCGTCCCGGAAGATTAGCACACTTGTATCTCGTGTCCTGGTTTGGTTGTCCGCAGTGTTTCGAAATTGATTGAGAACTCGCTACAAAGTATGTCACCTACTTTGGAGCATGTTGAGGTGTCAGACCTTTTCCAAAGCCCTTACAGCGAGGATAGGTCTGCTTGGGACGATCCTGACCTCTCTACGTGTGGTGAATTGCACCTTGTAATCGTTGTGCTCGGTGCGACCGGTGATCTAGCGGCGAAGAAAACGTTTCCCGCTATTGCATCTCTTTTTCAGAGAGGGTGAGTATTCTTTTGGTTAGAGTTAGTTTGTGCCGATTTTGTAGCCTGTGAGTACAGCCCGAGTCTTGGCCCGAGTCGCTGAATTGTGTTCAACAGTTTCAGTTTGCAGAATCTACATTATGGCAAGTCCTTATGTTGTGCTATATTTGTATTAGTAGCTGTCACAAAATTAATGTGGATAATTTATGGGTTCTTTAAGTAAGGAAATATGCTGAGAACATTCAGTTCGTGCGTTTGGTATAGCATGACACCTTTGTCAACTCAAGAGTCAATAAACATTCAAATCATCGAAGTCTAAACTCTTTTTCAATTTGCAGGTTTTTGCCAAAATGCACCAAGGTTATTGGTTATGGCCGGTCGCCCAAGACAAATGCAGAACTGCACGCCAAGATATCAAACAAACTTCCTGGCACTGAGGTCGAGAAAGCAAACTTTTTGAACACTGTACGTTTCAGGCAAATTGAGCTTATTGGTAAATCATATATTACCTGAACTAGGACAAGTTTTGAGCTTGTCCGCAACGGAAAGCTCACCAAGCGCAAGATTAGGAGTAATTCAGATCATGACCCAGTAATGTCGTGTAGTTATCTAAAAAAGTTATTAAAAAGTAAGGCTGTTGTGCAGGTGACGTACGCACAGGGTGCTTATGATACACCTGAAGGATTTCAAGCTTTGCTCTCCACAATTCAGCAGATGGAAGAGGCAAGTAAGTCAAAGACATATGGACGCCTCTTCTATTTAGCGCTACCGCCTTCGGTGTACCTTGGAGTTCTTACAAACATTCGGAATCACGCATCCGAATTTTCTTCAAGCATTTCTTCGGAGAGGCAGACATGGTTGCGTGTGGTGGTTGAGAAACCTTTCGGGCATGACTTGGCGAGCTCAGAGGAGCTATCTGAGGCTGTTTCTCATCTATTCCCTGAACAGCAAATCTACCGCATTGATCACTTTTTAGGGAAAGAAATTACACAGGTGTGCTGCATGGTTGAGTAGAGCAACACTTGACTGAATGATGTGCTTTACACTGCAATTCCTCAAAGAAAGCCAATGCTATGTGCAGAATATGTTGGTGATGCGATTCAGCAATCAGTTCTTGTCAGCAATATGGAGCCGAGATCACATAGACAACATTCAGATTGTAATGAAAGAGTCATTTGGGACAGAAGGTAAGCAACCTGCACCAGATTACACTTATTTGAGCACAGAAATCTAATTCAAGGATGCTTTATTCCTCACTTCCAAAACAGGCACATTCCAGCAAGCTATGAGTGTCCACGTCAAGGGTGTCCTTCAGTAAATTGCATAATGGAATGTTTCAGGCAGAATAAAGCAGTGCAATGTTCTACAGCATCCATCATATAATTGATTGTGTTCAGTGAAAGAAGTTTCGTGTTTCCACTCATTCTTTAGGTCTGGAATGTCACCACAGCTAATTTACCTGTCATTTGGGCTGTTTCCATTAGTGAGTAAAGCCAGAGTCAACTCATGCTTTAGGTAAGGGGAGTTGAAATAACTTGAGTGATCTCATGTTGTTTCCATTATGCGATGAAAGCAATCCATGGTACATGTCCGGCTTGTGTTTTCATTGTATTCATTAACAGGCTTGACTGTACGAGGCTTTCATGCCAATCTTTGTCCTACATCTTTGAATTCTTTGTTCCAAATATGTGGACCTGAGATAATTTCCGTCTGAGAACTCGCGAGATGCACCATGACTACTCTTATCAGCCGCCTGAGATGTATTGTAGAATTATCTATAGTATGAGGTCACTCGGACTAATTTAATACAGATAGTGCCATTGTACCAGGTAACTATCCAAGGTGTATTGGAGAATAAAATTCTTTCTCTATCTCAACAGGTACTGCTTACTATGTAGTTTAAGTGATAAAGATGGCGCTAATGGTGAATATTAGGTGGTATCATGTGCAGTAGCTACTGGTAAAATACAGCTGCTGGCAGCAAAGCCAAATTACTTTGTTCTTCAGGTAGAGGAGGGTACTTTGACAAGTTTGGAATTATTCGTGATGTGATACAGAACCATCTGCTCCAGGTATGCACTGCTATCAATTCTGCTTCATCCTGCATGCTTCATGGTTTTTAGTTCACCGTAATCATGCCCAGCAGCAACACCCTGAGCGGAATTCTGCCCTCAATTCGCACACGTAAGTGCAGATGCTAGCGATGTTGATCATGGAGCGACCTGTAAGCATGCATCCTGACGATATCCGTGATGAGAAGACCAAAGCTGTGCGCTCCATGCGTGTGCTTCAGCCTGAAGACGTTGTTATTGCACAGTATACAGCTGGGAATGGGAAACCAGGGTATACAGACGACCCAGGTGTGCAGTTTGCTATTAGCATGCGAGATCGTTAGAGATTGCTTTTCTTTCCTTTGGTGCAGCATTTTCTTCCTTAAGCTAACGTTTCTTGCTGTCTAGTTCAACATATGGAGCAGAGATCATTTAGGATTGTTTCTGAGGGTGGCTTTCATGGTTGCACTTCACTTCTGGTGCCATATTTGTGCTTTTGTGAGTGTTGTATGTTGAGGACTGTTTGCAGGGGTACCGGAAGATTCAACGGCTCCCACATATGCTGTTTGCCGCATCATGTGCGACAATCAGCGCTGGGAGGGAGTGCCTATGCTCATCAAGGCTGGCAAGGCCCTGAATGAGTCCAAAACTGAAGTTCGCGTACAGTTTAAATCTCAAGCGGGATTTTTCGGGACTGCATCTGCAGCGGACGGGATGCGGAACGAATTTGTCATGCAGCTGAAGCCCAAAGACACCATGTACCTCAAGTTGGCTATGAAATCCCCTGGTTTGAACATGGATATGACCATGAGTGAACTGAATCTCACTTACAATGAAAGGTATTGGACGGATACATGTGCATGTGTCTGAGCTCATCCAGTACAGAGTTGGCCGATGTTCAAGGATCCAGTTTACTCTGAGACACAGCGGGGTTGAATTCTTAGGCCCTTAGACGTTTCTTATGCGAGAAGTTTTAAGTACGAAATGCTGCTAACCGCTTCACTGCCATACAGGTTTGAAACCTATATACCCGAAGCATATGAGAGGCTAATACTGGATATTGTGCATGGAAATCAACAACATTTTGTCCGGCGAGATGAACTTCGTGCTTCCTGGGCTATGTTCACACCTGTGTTGCAAGCAATAGATGCTGGAAACGGGCCTGAAATGCATTATTATGAATACGGAAGTCGGGCTGTTCCTGCTGGGGAAAAGATGATTCAAGATGCTGGATACATTAGGAGTTCAAACTACACATGGCGGGAGCCAGCTGCTAGATTGTGAAATTCACCTAAAAATAATCTCGTTGATGACAGACTTTGGTTCTCCCATATGCAACTGGATCAGAATTTTGTACAGTCATTTCATCACTCGTCAAATACTCACTCATGTTCTGAGAGTATCTTCCACTGATTTTGTGGAGGTTTCGTACTCCAGCAACTAAGTCAGCAGCAATTTCTTCAAGTCAACTGCTTGTGACGATTCAAGTGTACTGAAGAAGAAACGCTATAGCTTGAAGTACTCATCGCTCAAGTACCTTAGCTTTTGATGTACAGTGTACATGGGAAATTTCACATGACAGCGGGTCAACTGTAGTTGTATGAATTGGCGCAAGTATGCTCAAGGTGTGAGCAAGAGGTGCCTCTTGGAAAGAAGAATTGCTCATTGTTCAAGCTATTACAAGCACTTGATATCTTTTCTCACAGTATTGTGTGACACAAATGTTGTAAACACGTTATTGCCCCACAGACAGTTGAGTTGCACCTTCCTTGTACTTGTTGACAGCATCCCTGAAAAAGTGTGGTACACGCATTGGCCGATAATTACTATCTAGCAGAACCACTGTTGCCCTTGCAACCGCAACAACCTGCATGCAGAAGATTCAAGTTGCTGCAGTGGTTGCATTCTACCATTGCTGACTCCACAACACATACACTGCATTGTAAAATACATCTCAGTAGTTCACAGGCATCATTTAATGCTCAACTTCAGTGTATACTTATAGTGTTGAAATTTGAATGTGGCATCTGTATTATTTCTTCCTTCATGACCATGGTGACGCAGCATACAACATTATTACACCTTGTTGGGTGCATCACATCCCCCTTGCATGTTCCACTAATGTAGAATGCAATCTTTCTCACATGTACTATTGTTAAACTTATATATATTACAGCTCGTATATAGCTCTGAAATCATCTGAAGGTGTTATTATTCTTTGATGATGTGTATGCACACTAAGTACATGCTCCTTACGGCGTGACCCACACTTGACCAGGGCACACCTTATCGTCACTTTCAGCGTCAGTGTCAAGGCGGAGGATACGCTGGTTGAACACCACTCGAGCTCGGGTCGCTTGCTCGCATGAAATTGTCAACATGTAGGTGTTGTGGGGGAATAATGGGGCCTTGTAATGCACATTCAATTCCGATAAAGCAAATGCTGGAATTTCTGGACGGTCTTCTAGCTTTTCTGCTTGGAGAAGTTCATGGCGTGCTGTATGTTCAAAGGGTGTAAGTAGATTGTGGTTCATCAATGAACGCAGGACGACAAGTCTATCGTATAAAAGGCTGCCAAGTATCTTTCAAGCAAGACTGCCCTTCCTACTGTTAATGATAACTGTGGATGTGCTTCATGGGCTTCCACAATCAACCACTCCAAGTAGCAGCAAAGGGTCAACCGCACCGTGTTGCAGATACTGCACATATACTGCATTATTAACGACACCGTACTGGTCAACTTCATGAGCTCTGACTTTTAGGGGCGGGACGCTGAATTCGTGTGCGAGTAACAATGGAGAAGATGTACGTTCGGGCTGAAGAGCTGAGCAAATGTAACTCCGTCCTTCAGTCTCAATACATGATACGCATGCTGGTTTATGGTTGATGAGCAGTCTATTTTCAGGGTTTGATTTGCCAAGTTGCTTAACAAGTGCCCAACGACGAACGAATACTACATGTCTGACTGGCATAGGGACAACTGCGGTGGTAAGCAGTGTAACGAAGCAATAAAAGAAGCAGTAAAACACATATACATTCAACGATCCACAAGCTTCATATACGATGAGGTTTACAAGTACTAGGCGTGGAGGACCACAGGTACTTTGAAATTCAAGCCACAAAATTGCAAAGTCATTGCACAAACCTGGCCCTTACAAAATTAATCATCTTTCTATAGTAAGAAATTGTTACCAGAAATGCACGTAAAGTTGAAAGTTAATGCACTGGATATCAAGGCTTATTGTGTCTGCAACATATAGACGGTACTGATTGAGATGGTACAACGCTCACCAGTATCTTTTCTCTGAATTATGGTGTTGAAAACGATTAGAAACGAGTTGACGTTAATCGGGCCCAAATTTCGCTTGAAAATCCTTTGCATAATAAGCTACGAGATGGTACTGTTAAACGAGATAGTACTGCTATGCGCTGACAAATAAATTGATACTTCCCAGATTAGTAACTCAACCTTGGTGCAAAGGGCATCGTGGTAAAAAATCTGAAGGGTAGTCGACAGCTAAGGCCTCTGGTGCTCGTTGACAGCCAAGGCCCGTGCTGCTCTTGTCAAAAGACATGTAGTTGAAACTCGTTCAGGGACTGACCCCGAATCGCCATTAAATAGATATACTACTCCCAATACACCTTATTCTGGATGATAAATGCCGAGAAATGCAGTAGTATATTGTAGGATACCGTATAGATACAGATGCAATTCAAGCAGATTTCAGGCATCAAACCAACCAGCGAGCATGCAGTTGACTCAACCCTGTATGTAAGTCTGATCACAAGACGGAAATTGTGCTCCCTCCTGAAATCCGTGACCTATCCTGCGGCCTAAAGATCCGAAAAACCGCTGGAAGATAAGCTAGTATTGCCCCTAATCAACGACAACCCAATCTCCTTGTACACGAAGCGCGAGAACTGTGCCCTGTCAACATTCCTACCAGCACTTTCCGCTTAGTCACGAATCGATCTCTGCTGGCTTTCCTAATCTACCGTACGATTCAACACTAAATGGCACAAACCAATATCCCTCTGTACCTTACCGTGCATAATTCCTACGCATCGACACATCACGCCTCTCCGCAGCCGAGCCCACATTTTCTTGCCCTGCTGCGCTTCTGAGCGCCTGCTGGATGAACAACCGACGCATCCACGTTCCTGATGACGTTGAGGGTCATCACAGGATATCCCCTCTCTTGTTGGATAATCCTCCACCTTCTGAGACTCTGCAGAAGTGCCACTCTTTTGGTTCTATGACCACATCAAGACCAGCCCTGTGACTCCTGTACCGCACCTGACTTTGGATAAGGTTCTGGTGCAAGGTACGAGAGCCATCTAGCTCATTGCAAGACATGGCGTGTTGTGGGCCAGACCAACTGTAGCCACACAAGCACATTGCTTCACATCCAGGTGAAGCACCTGGTGTGACGCCAAGCATGGACCGGATTGCAATCTAGAAGGTGATGTCATCGATCTTCCAGCTA
>JAULKQ010008447.1:0-13350 GCA_032356285.1 Smithsoniella earleae | reverse complement strand
TCTGAACCGGCAGGTGGGCACCAGGCCGGCCAGCACGTCTTCGCAGAGAGCGAGCAAGCGTGCGAACACCATTCTCAGGATCCTGAAAATGCGCCCCCGCCTGGCAATAGCACCACTGCAGGCTCGGACGCACCTCCTTCTCGTATTACACATGACATGATGTCAGATACGGCATGCCCGACTTCGGAAGGGCCTTCTCTGGAGGGGGGGCTGTTCAGCAAAGACTTTTTGGGGCACCATGGTGCCCAGTCGGCCTGGCTGTCGCATGACTCTGCACAGCCGCTCGCTGAGCCTTCTCCTGAAGGCCATGAACTCAACGTGAACGAGTTCGTCAAGCAGCGAGAGCGCATCCTGCATGGGGTGCGGGCTTTACCACTGCTCCAACACACTCAAAGACAATGCACTCGGTGACATGCGAGCGATCCCTGTTCTTCAAGCTGTCGTTGTACAGACATTCAACAAACGACTACACAGTAATGCCAAGTCACTTCTTCAGCCCGGCAGCGTCACTGACACACTGAAATTTGTCGTGGTAAGGCCAGTATATCCATCTATCTCCACAGCTACCAACCTTACAAATGTATTGTATTGTAAACCGGCCGGAATTTGTAGGTGGAATTGCGCAGGGCTGTTGCAAGAGATCATACTGGCCGCTGTTCTGCAGGTGGCGGTGTCTATGCGGCGATGCAGAGTGGAGTTTGGCCGGCAGATAGCCAGGAATGTAGTCAAGCTGTACGAGTCTTGCTCTTCGGTTCAGAGTGAATCGTTCCATGCACTGCTTCGGCACGGGCTTGACTTCGCCGCCATGGTTACGGCCTTCAGCACAGAGCGCCCAGACGAACTTGAAGACCGCGACGATACTCTTCCTCACGATTACCTCCTGGATGTTGTGAAAACATCTTGCGGGCAGCGCCTGTTCCCTGCGTTTGCCCGCGAACAGCGCGACATCTTGATGGCCGACTTGCTGCCGGTCTGCGCCCTTTTGTCGACTACCTCAGCAGGCTATCACTGTGTGCTGACAGCTGGAAGGGTTTGCAGGTCGAACAATGGGAGCGGATCTATGCCCGCCCAATCAAACGCATTGCAGAAGCCGCCAGCAGCGGTGTGTATGGCTCAGAGCGAAGCTCCATGACCTTCAGCTGGTGGGCGACGTCGCACTGCTTCCATTACCGCAGCAACCACAGAGCAAAGAAGCCGCAGCCGTACCACACAGTAACCGTGCCAAGCCCAGAGTCCTTGAAGCTGTTCAGCGATGCAGTAGGTTCCGCAGTGACTGCATCTGAGTACAGTCGTGCTTCCTCCCATGTCGCATCGCAGGTATCTTTGTCGTCTCACCTGTGTACTAGCTCTGTGCCTGTGCTTGCAAGCTTGTGGCAGCTCCAGAGCTGCGGGTTGCTGCAGGTCAGTCCATCTGTAACGGAGTCTGGCATGGTTACGTGCACGACTCTAAATGACTCTGGAGGTGATGGGGGCGGAGGGGTTAATGCCAATGCTGACTCCCCGGATAGTGGGCAGCGGGTGGTACTGCAGGCAACACGCCACATAGGTCGTGCTTGGGCTGTTTACGGATCCTTGCTCCCTGTGTTCCGAACCACGGCAGATGTGCCTCGTGCAATTGTCCAGGCCACCCAGAGCCTGTTCGAGGAGTTCATGCTCTGGATAGTTAGATCATTTGCCGGTGCGCTATGCCTGCTGTACAGAACGTCTCCTGTATTCTGTTGTCTAAGCTGCAAGGTTTGCCCAAGCAGCTTGCAAAGGCCAATAAGGTAATGTTTCTGCGCTACCCTTGAACTGGTGTTGTTCCGCCATATTCTGGCATATGTCCTTCTAATAGTGGGGCTGGCATGCTTAATAAGATTAAAACAAGCTGTGACACGACGTTGGTGTTTGGTGAGGGCTGATTTTGGTACATGGTTGAGATTGGCAAGTTAATTCAGTTGGGTTGTCCACATGCGCCAGTGGTTTTGAAATATTGAAGTATCTAGAGGCGATTCCGATAGAATAAGGCAAAGGGTTTTGATTATGCTGGCCGCCTGTGGGCAGGGCAGTAGAATTTTTGTTGGCATCTCATGCAGGCGTCCAAGTTACTGTGAAACATATCATGGCTGAGTGCCTCGTCAGTTTCTATGGCTTGACGTACGCCTTGGTGCAGGTATCAGGCCTGTGGATGTTGTCAACGGTGTGGCTGGGAAGCATGGGCGGTTCTACCGTGTCGTAAGGAGCCTGATGCTGCGCAGCGACCGAGACAGCAGAACACAGAAGTACCAGCTGCAACTGCAGGCAGCTGCCGATCTTCCGGAAGCAGAGCGCCGAGCTGCAGCCCACGGCTCTGTATCTCAGCCTCATGTGCAAGAGCTGAAGGAAGGGGTGGGGTTGGGGGGGGGTACACTTGACCGGCTTGTCCGGGGCACCATTGCCTGCGACGCACTCGCCACTCTTGCACGAGATCTGCTCGAGCTGGAACCAATATTGGTGCGGGTTGACCTCGTGCTTGTCATCACAGCCCGGGTAGGGCCATGTGCAGCCCGCCCAAGGGGCAGACGCCTGATGAAGCTGTACTGACGCAGTGCAGTGTATCATGTGCAGCGTGAACAGTATACTTCTTCAGATGATGAAGAAATGCTTCGCGTGATGTCTGAGCTGTTTAATGATGCTGCGGGCTATGTCGCACAGTTCCCACAAGGGCTGACACCAGCGCCTGGCACAGATAGGGTCCATGGCAGCGTCCATGAAGTTGAATCTGTCCGCCGCAGGTGTGCTGCCTAGCAGCTGTAACCATGACTAGGACACCAGGTTTACGTACCACTTCCGAAACCCCCGGACATTGTTCACTGTATTTCCGTCCTCCATCTGCCAAAGGAGCTGTTTAGACATAATCTTCTGCAAGGTAGGGCTGCAGATTTTACAACCAATGGGCAAGGTACAAATTGAAAGCTCTTAGAGCTGAATAACTGATACTCAGGATAACCAGGGTAATCCAAGATAGCAGAAGACTTCAGGAGTCTGTGTATGTGTATGCCTGTGGCACAGGGCTCCCTCATGAGCCTGAGGGACTCACAAGGGAGGTCTGTCCCTCTGACCCACGGCTAGGCCCCCTGGTGACTCATACAGATCACAGTGGTCTGCCCTCGATATCTTAGCATCCATCCGTAAGCTTGTCCAGTAGTTTACTATGAATACTGTTGCGCAGTTGTTACTAAATGTATTGATGCACAGAACAAAACAGCAGTTGTGTGTAAGGGAGGGCTGGTACAGGTGTGTTGAAGGCTCTGTCATTCGCAACCTTTCCACCCTGGAAGCGAACCTGACTGCCAAGCTGAAGGTGAAGTCTTACGCCCAGCCTGGATTGTTGGATGCATCTAGCGTTGCTTGGCTGGCATCCCTACGCCAGGATATCAGCGTGTTTGTAGATGCGTTGCTTTGCTGCACGGAATCTTCCAGTCTGAGCCCGGAGTCCCTTCAGGAGGTGCTGCATCTGCTTGATTGCTTGTTTGCCATCACAAACCCTTGTCGAGCTGTGTGCTGCTGGGGTAACAGAGTTCAAGAGTACTTTTGAGCTTATCGAGAAGGCACGGCTGCTGGTTCTGGTGCAAGAGTGAATAAATATCTTTGACAAATGATGAGGTCTATGGCGAAAGAAGTTTGGCACTACGGACCAGCGTTGGTTGCACATGTGGATTATAAATCAGACACGCTTGTTATTCCTCCTGTGCATATGCCAATCTTGTGGCAGAGAGATGCTCACTTAGTCAGAAATCCTCCTTGATGGAAGGCTTAGTGTGTAACTAGGAGCTGTTCTGATGGGAGTAGGACGTGGAGTGTATGATCGTAGTCTCTGGGGGATCTTAAGAAGTGAGGTACACGGGGCAGGGTAGCTGCTGGTTGTGTTACAGCTCTTGTGTTACAGCACAAGCAAGAGACTTGTGATTTTTGCACATTTTTGTCGGAACTGTGACGATTGACAACTTGATGAGTGTTAGCCGGTTGACAGCGCTCGAGTTCTTAGCTTGCAGCAAAGACTTGGCTTGAGTAAGGCTGCCCATTCAGAGTCAGAAGCTGAGAAGATTGCAGCCACTTACATTGATCAACAATCCAAACCGAAATGGTTCCATGTGGTCCTTTTAGGTGTATTTTGGCCCCGGGTATACACTGCCTTGGGCTGTACTAGAGATTGAGCGAAGAGGTAGAACGTAACGAGTACAAACGTTTGCCGCGTGATCCATTACCTCAGCCTTTGGCAGCGCAACTAATTCACCTCGTTACTGGCTACAGAACTGGTGACATGATTGAGCTACTGTACCTTTTGCCCCTGCCTCCTTCAGTTTTTGTGCAAGAAAAATCAACTTGCGCTGCCTTGTAGTCTGGATCTGGCGCGAGAGTCAAAGTTACGTAGAAGCGTGTCACCCAGAACCGACAACAGTCTCAGCAGCCGTGAAGTGTTGGCTGAAGGTTGGGGTGACAATGTGGCGATGACGGAAGGGATGCTTGTGCAGATCTGGAGCATTGCTGTGCTGCACATTGATCGAATTGTTCTGCAGTGCATGGCAGAGTGTGTGGGGCCAGAGGGCAAGTTCAAGGGCATCATCAAGTCAGTGACAATCGGGTCGAAGCATGCAAAGCATGGTCAAGTCAAACGTGGGCTCAGCTCGGATGGATGCATGCAGCTTGGTGCAGAAGTGTCCCACCTTGCCCGCCTGATAGCTGTTGCTCACCCCAAGGTGGCTGGAAGTGCGGACATTCATTCGCTGATGACAGTGACCAAATGGGCAGAGGTGTGCCGGTACTCTGCACAAGCTACGGAATCTAGATTGTGAATTTGAGAGTGGAGGTTAGATGCTGGTGCTACTGTAGGGCTGTCATAATGAAATGGCTGCACAGCAGCCTACTGCAGCAGCACAGCAGCGCATGATTCAACAGTGGATGTCATGGGCGGCCACCTGCCATCGGGGAACCAGCGAGGGAAAGAGCCAGTGCCTGGCACTGTTTACAGCCATGCAGAAGCTGTACAACGTCCCGGACAGTTGCCCATGGGTACGTGAGTTGAAGTCTGAAGTCTTGACGTAGCACACTTCAAATGGCTGCACAAATGCTGCGAGAAGGAATCGCAGCTCCTTGTAGTTACGTCACTGGTAGACGGTAGACTTTGTAACAGGTTGCTTTCAATCTGGCTGACGTTCGTCGAGCAGATTTCAAACCGCTCCTCCTTCTGTCCATGGAAGTGTGTAGTGAGAGTATGCGATGTCAGTGTGTTGGTGACGCAATCCAAGGCTGGGTGTTTTGTTTAGAGTTCTTTCATCTGTTCGAGCGTGTAATGTGATTGGACCCACGTACTTGGCATATTTCTTTTGGCGGACCTGAACTGAAACATTGTCGTCGCTGTGCTTTGGGACAAAGTCCGGTGTATGGTGGTCGCTTGATGCGTGCATCTGCCTAGTGTTTAGAGCAAATACCTGAATCATGTATCAATAGCTGCCATAGTAGAATGTACGGGCAGTTAAGAATGTGGACTAGTGGAGCTCTCTTTCCAATGAGCTGGAGAATGTTGCACACTTGACGTGGAAATGCGCAGTGATTGTACATGTTACTGCAAAAGTCTGGGATATGAATGTGCGAGCATTGTGTTGTGGTCAAGTTCGCGAAGGTGAGTTTATGTGCACGTGAAAGATGCAACGGCTCTACGTTGACGAATAGCAAACCTTGACTTTATGGATTGGGTATGAGCTGAGAGAGATTTGGCTGTGAGCTGCAACAGGGATGTACTCCAGATTTGCGTTTAAACTGACTTTGCTCAACATTACACTGCAATCGAATCGTACTTGATTTTTGAGTGCAGCGCGATGTGTCGCTTGTCCGTATGTGATCAGGCCGTTACAATGAGTCACCTTCAACGACGAAAGATCGCACGAATTCGAAATATCGATCGTCCAGTCTTGTATTATCAAATTTGAATCAGGGATGTTTGGGATATCAAAAGTGACTATAGCAACCATCAGCTTTCTAGAACAACCTAGTTTCAGGCTGTAAGTGTTGATAACTGCAGCGTTATAATGCACTAAAGTCCTGAGCATGCAATTCCTCTATTCGTCGCGATATCCACTGAAATAGTAACATATTAGTCTTTTGCATGTAATTGTGTGTACTTATTCCAATTACGGGCAGCAAGCAACACGAGAGTAGAGTCACACAAGAGGTGTGTTACCCATAGTGTTGCAAGTGACGAGAATGACAATTGAATAAGCCAAAATTCAAGGCTCACAGCATGTGGAGCTAGTTTATGCACTGACCTGCGCAAGCTTGATGTTATCAGTGCGAGAGCTGATTCCACAAGAAATTTCTGGCGTCTATGTTTCGTACATCCCTCAGACGAAACGAAGCGTATCACCTCTTCGAGTTCTCATCCATCCAAACCGCTCAATGTGAATTCCTTTCATAGTTTTTATTCTGAACGCAGCGACATTCGCTGCTTTGGTGCATCTTCAGCCTGTTGAGTTTGTACAGGCCCTCTCCACTTGCCACAAGCACCACAAGTAAAGCAGGGCTGAAGTATAAGTGACACAGTATATTTAACAGGCGCATAGTGAGCTACCTCTCTACTATTTGACCCCCGTTAGCTGAACTTCTTCAAATCTTCCTCCTCGGAGCTGTCCAACCTCCGCAGCGCGTTGCCCTGGTTCGTATTACTCGATTGACCTTAGCAGAGGATATAACGAAAGCTCTAGTTGCAGGCAGTCCCGTTCCTACAAGTGCCAAAAGGGCGTTGTGCCAATTATTTGGGAACTCTGCCACACCACATGGAGATTTCAATTTCAATGCTTTGCCGACATGGATATAATTGAAAGTAAGGAGGTTCTGCACGATCACGACCCCAAGCCCACATCCCATTATTCATGGGGTACGATAGCCTTGCATCAGCAATATAAAGGGTATCTTCGCCTTGACATTTACCTCCATAAACTAGTGTTTGATTTGTGAAATCTTTCGACAGAGAATTATTTGAGATGCATCATGCTGAGTCCAGGATACACCCTTCATCTTGTATTTTCGTCTGAACATGCAAGATCCTCTACGACAAGCATGAACTCTCAGCTGCATGATTGTGAGACAATGAAGTGTTAAGCGCTAAATGAATGATCCCCAGATTGTTTACTCCTTGTGCATGTGCAGACAGGTTCTACCAAGAATGATTTGGTATCTCTGACGCACCCACCCACATCAACAAGAAAGGCAGGCAGCCGTTTTACTTTGGAACCCTCATGGCAGCTGTGTGAGAGGCAGGCTCACACTCATATTACTTCAGGAGTTGTGGCTACAAGGTGTGCCCTGCATTGGTCCTGAGGAAAGTTCTCTGTTCAAACAGTTGGTGGAAGTGCATCATGTTTGCAGAGCTGAGGAAATGCAATCAGAGGAACAAGTAGACAGGCAGTTCACAGCTTTAATAAACAAGCTAACAGTTGAGAATTTTAAAAGCATCGTAGAGCACATGGCTGAGATATCAGTGTCTGAGCTCAGCACTCTGGAAAGGCTAGCAATCAAAATATACAAGAAAGCGCTGGCAGAAAGCATTTTCCGTGAAATGTACGCCAAACTGTGTAAGGAACTGTTTCACGTGATGCCACGGTGTGTCGCCCATACCCATACTACTGGTAGTCTCAGTTTCTGTCCACTTTCTAGCCTTTTTGTCGAGGTTCGCCAAAGATTTGCGTAGTGCTCCATCCTGTGCATCGTCTGCTGTTTGACGTCTCACGTTCCACTGCTCATTGCTAATGAAAAGCGAAACCGTACAGTAAATGCATTGTGATGTTTGAGATAGACGGGAAAAATGGATCGATAGCAGCGTGGGTATAGATTCTACCGTAATTGTAAGCAGGAGTTTGCAAGGTTTCATGCGCAGTACGAGGCAGATGCGCTTTGTCGTAACAACCCGGTCAACCTTTTGACATCAATAGAAAGATATGATGCGAGCCTGCTTCCACTCACCACAATACGCAACAATCCCAGGACACCTCGAGATGTCAACGAACTGTACTATCATCAACTAGCACTTGCCCACAAATGACAAGCATAACGCTGGATGCAAAAGCAGCTCTACATTAACAGGTCGATCAACCACCTTCCGGTTTCTTTTCTGCGTGCATTGTACGCTGTTCAGTGACAAAATGGTTCTGAGCGCAGATTTGGACGTAAACATGATGGCACTGAGCAGGTAAACTTCGTAGCGAAAGACATCCGCTCTATCGTTCTAGAACACTGCCGCACTCGATTCCTTCAGGATCTTGAGTCACGCGGTATCCAGAACACTCAGCCGGGTATGCCCAGTACATAACTTTCCGCGCTGCCTTTACGCCCAGACCTCATCACGCTTTGCGCTCACTGCACACACGAAATAGATTTTTTAACATCATGGAGTGCACACGCTGATTTACGGTTCGTACGCTCCAGGAGCGTGGCCATCAGTTGCATGACGACTGTTTCTCGACATCAACCCGTAAAAACTTTCAGTGACTAGCCTGAGAAATTAAAAAGCCATGAAGAATGTATTAATGACACTTCTCCAGCTGCTTTTTACAAGCAAGCGCTCCAGTTTTGTACGGTGTTTCAAATCGAGGTTCACATGCCATGCTGGCTATCCCTATCCCTTGTCCGGGACTGTTCGACGCACCGAGGGTTTCTAACTCGTCGGACGTGCATCGACGCTTATGGTTGAGGCTACATGCTGAAAAACAAACGTGCTCGTAGCAAATTTGGTGCCACGGTTGGGTTTGGGTCGCTCGGGGCGATGCATTAGGCGTTCGGGTATCACGACGTCCCCCTTTTTCAACCCAAGTACTCACGGTAATCGCCTCAAGGCCAGGCTCAATTGAACTCTACTGTTTAAGCATGAGATAGCATGTCTTGGAACGGGTGTGTCGTGTGTCTCGCGCGAACGGTTTGTGGCTGTGGTATGAGCGCATAGAGATGGACAGGTCTATTGAAGGTTACTCCGTTTCCAAAATGTAGAATCCAAGCTCAGCTTCCCACGATACTTTCTGTACTTCAGGTACACTTTGCTAGTGGAAGTCAAAACTTGGTTGTTCAGCACAATGGATGTAAGCGGAGGGGCGTGGTGCAGGCGGTGGTGCACAGCGACGAGCCGCGACAGGCAACGTGGACTTCATCGGCCAATTGTATCTCCATGGGCTAGCATCGGAAAACGTCGTCCATTCGTGCATGCAGCAGCTGCTCCTGCAGGCGTCTCCGGACGACGTGGAGTGCGCGTGCACGTTGCTGTCTACAGCTGCGCCGCGCCTCCAGGTGGAGCCCACTCCTGCGTACCCCCACCCTATCTGCAGGCAACGTACGCGTCCGAACGAACAACCACAGCGCCATGCAGGCCGCCAAGCATCACCCTCACCTCCTCCCAGTGTACGTTGAGCGCCTGCAGCAGCTACAGAAGCTGGACGAGCATTATGACACCCGTATCCGGTTTCTCATCTTAGATACGCTAGAAGCGGCGGAGGCAGGCTGGCAGGGGCGCACGAAAGAGGGGCCTAAGAAGATCCGAGAAATCCACCGAGCTGCCCAGCGCGAAGCCCGAGACGCATGGCAGAGAAGCCAGGACACAAGCACCAGACGCCTGCCCTGCCCTGAACCCCAGAGCCCCTCTACAACCCCAGCTTTGAGCCCCCCTCGACACACCGCACCACCACCGGCATCCCCCACCACGAGGAAGCCAAATCACATGGACCCAGACGACCTCAAGCGCAAGGTACATGCAGTTCATCCCTTACGCTGACTATGCTACGCATTTTCACTACCTGGCGAGTGAACAGTGTGCCGGTCCACACTATACGAGCTCCTGCTGCAGGTCAAATTGATGATTGACGAATTCATCTCGTCTGGGAGTACCTCCGACGCGGAGCATGCGTGCCGAGATGTCATTGGCGGTGGGGCCTCTCCAGCTGCTATCTACGCTGCCCTCCTCTGCGGCCTCACTAACGTCTTCAAAGACCCTGAGCCTTTTGCTAGAGAGCGCGATACATGGCTCAAGGTGTGGCGCTATGGACACTTGTTTTTATGGATGAACCTGGGCTGGATGCTAGTCTCGTGTGCTAGAATTCAACTGAAACAGTTCAGTGGATGCAGATACTAGAAGAGCCGCTCGGTGAGGCCCGAGAACGTGACATAGTGGCCCAGCTTCTACCTCTGCTGCCCGAGCACTTTGATGAAAACTTCAAGGCTGTTGACACCATCTCTGCGTCTCTCGGTGTCTTCTTGACTGCCGACAAAATCACTGCTGTTGAGGTAGCGCCCTGTCCCCTCTTTGCGGGCGTTAGTGACTTGTTTCTCCAGGTACTCGTTTTACGTTATCAGAATGCCTGTGCAGCTATTTGAAATGATAACTGCAGCTACTGGTGAAGATGAGATAGAGTCTCCCCTCGTGGATGGCGACCACGCTGCTGCTTTGTTCATGGGAGCAATAAATGCTGCTGCTGTGGATGCTGAATCCCTGAAGAGTTCCATCCAAGCCAGCAAGCTTCTGCCGAGCTATACTCACTCACGGCTCCATGCCCACGCGGCCAAGACAGGATTAGATCAGCTTCTGTGATTGTTCTGTAGATTCTACATCTCTCTTCTGTACTTTGTACACCTCTCATACTAGTGTAGTGTGGTACTAGTGTGTTTTGGTATCACCTTTTGAAGGCTGAAATGACTAAGTTCGAAGATTCTAGGATGCATGCTTTGAAAGTCTTCTTGAGTCAGCTGTACTGCACAAGATCCGGTGTTCCCTTATCGTCCCACCGCCACAGTTATGGTTTCCTACTCAAGTGGCACAGACATCGCTAGTTTCGGACAATTGCCCGCACAGGATTCGCTATGTTGATAGCGTAGCAAAGGTGACGGTATTATAGATCACTTGTAGTTTACTCATATTCTCCCCTTGAATTTTCGCTTTATGCGGCATTTCATGAGCATGAAAGAACACGCGGTTTAAGCGAGTACGATTGTTTTTATTCACGATTTTGACTTCTTCTTCTTCGCTTGCAATGCACAACTGTGGTGCAAGGAGTGTTTGCACATAAGTGCGGTATAGAGTGCCATACTTCACGATCCACCCTGCACCCAAGTCGTTTTTCGTGCATGGATGAAGAAGAAGAGTGAGGTACCTTGCAGCATTGGATTGATCCCGACGAGTCTGATAAAATGACTGATGTAGAAACTTTTTGGCGTCTAGTTTCTTCGGGCTGAGAACCAGGTGTTAATGGAAGCTGTTACATATAGTGGTTGTCCCAGTCATAGAAGTCGTAAAGCAGTCACACAGCCTCATAAGGAAATAAACATGCAAAGAGCACAAACCATAGATATTTCGTATTTAGCTAGTGACCTCCTCGTGCCATATTCGTACTGCGGGTATTGCAGTAATGGTCAATGTGCAGTAGCGAAGGGTGAGTGAGCCGTAATTGCACATGCTTCTGAGCCATGATACAGATCATGGACACATTATTTATATAAAATAGCAACGCTTGAGATGATTTTTTCTCGGGCCTAGATTGGCCGTTCAAAGGGAGCGTGAGCCAGATTGCTATCCATCCAGGGGTCTGTTGCGTCCTGCCGCTCTGGCGTAATACTCCGAGCCAACCTTGTTCAAATTCATGCAAGCTACCTTTCATATGCCTTGTACTAGTTTATGTGCCATTTTCGCTCAAATGTACATGGTACTTGTAATTAACACCAATAAGTGGTCAGGTCAACAGCGCTACTCTCCCGCTTGCATGTTTCAGCCAGGCGAAAGCTTTGGGTATTTATCTTTTCAATTCATGGATTTCGCTTCAAGCGTTGTTCATGCAAACGTGTGCTTTCCCCCTGTTAGCAGTTTACGAAAATCAATGGTGTTCCGTTCCGCAAGGTGCATAGTGGTTGCGACGCTAAGCAAGCCGATTTCGTGATATTTCATGAAGAAACCATTGGAAAGTAATGGAATCGTTTTGCCCTCTGCCAGCAATTGATATTCCGCACCAAAGTGAACCAACTCGCATCGTTTTCAATCGGCTGCGCATAATCACTCAAGGACGAGTCTGGATAGGAAAATACTAATTTTTCTCTGCATAGTAAGTAATATCTCTGTATAGTAGGAACCTCGGAAGTACAGGTCTTATCGGTTATTGTTACTACGCGTGGTTTATTTGGAATTGTTGTTACATCGACAAGTACGCGGGAATGTTGTGAATAACATTCGGGAATAAGGAATTTCATGTGATTAATTTCACTGCTTGCATAAGTGAGCGAGTCAGCTATACACGCAGTCAACATGTAACCACATTTTTTTTTTTTTCTTTCTCGCACAAAGAAGCCTAATCTTCGAGAAATGGTATTCGCGCTCCGACTTGGGGTGCAGCTCCCGAGACTCGAGCAAAGACGGAGAGACCGTTACGGAATATGGCTTGATTGCCCCGGGCTAGGGCAACGGCCAATTCTCGCATGGCACTGGCGATGAAGGCTCCTTTGGTGACATGTCCGCTAGACGCTGCTACTTCTGCAAGGGCGTTGAGAAACCGCATTGCTGGAGGACCAAAGCGGCCGGAACATTCTAGTAGTGAAGTGTTGCATAACCCTCTCGAGTTTGGTTGCCTTGGCGGCGGGAAATTGCTCGCGAGCTGTTACTTGCTGCGACAAGGACCACAGTCCGGGTGTTCGCATGTACTTTAAACGAGGCCCTCGACCCTTGCAACTGCCTGAAACAATTATAAGTGTGGTGTATCCGGCGTTTGGGGCCGGAATGGTACATGATGAGAGCTTGGTGCGTCAACGAGGCCCCAGCAGCAAGCTGAGAGCCCTATTTTCTAGCACAGTACGTTGCTAAGCCCCAGACTCCTCATGAGCAATAATAAGGACACATTAATGTTGTTTTCAAGGTAGCTCCCTCATGCTTGCTTGGTGCTACTTTGGGCAATCTATGTCAAGATTAGCACTCCAGCCACAGTGCTCCAGGGCACCGCACCCAATTATTCTTTGTCATGATTGCCTCAAGCGTCACTAACGTTACAGATGCAATCAAAGCATATTCAGGCGTGACACCGCTATTCTTGTGGTTGACTGAACCAACGTAAAACCAGAATCCCTCACAGGATGGAACTTCAGCTCCTTGTTGAAACCCATGCCCAGTATTCCTAGACCCCATATATACTGATGGAAAATGAACCTATAGCCGCGAATCAAGGACACTCTAATCTCTTTGTACACAAATCGCACAAACGCCGAGTAATGACCTGCTAGAACAGGCAAATTCTGCTAATTCTCTAACAAATCGGTCAGCAGACCTACTTAATCTACCGTAAGTCTCGACGCTAAATGGAACTAACATACATCCCTCAT
>JAULKQ010008436.1:0-13356 GCA_032356285.1 Smithsoniella earleae | reverse complement strand
TGAAGGATGTCATTGAAGGTCATCACAAGCACATCGCCTCTGCTTGTATCCTTCCTCCCCTGGCTGGATGTCGAATAGGTGACAGTTGTGTGGTTCTACGCCTTTGCGTCCTTGTCGATGTAGTGATGATGTAATGATGATTGAACATCCATTCCAACCGCAGCACAATTACTTCCTTCCAAAATGAAACGTTGGTTTCAGCACCATCAACCACACCGCGAATGTTACTACCGCAAAACATGTGGCAGCGCGCACACATCAGCCACCAGCACGCCTCTGAGCTCACAAGTCCTGAAGCAACACGTGGTGATCGCCCGGAGATTCTTTGCCCAGTGCGAAGCCAAGCTGAGTGGCAATCCTGGATCCGGGGCATTGTGCACTCACAAATTCTAGCTCGTCGTACGTGCAACGACAACAACAATTCTGTTTGAGGATAATGCTGAACAACTAGAATAATTCCCATCCTGAATTTGGTGTCATGGCTGGGCCGCTTGGGGTGGTGCAACAGGCGCCTGACGAAATGGTCTAATTTGAATCACCTCGGGGCGTTCAGCAGGCTCTGCCTCCACACGTTCAAATCACAGCGTGAAAAGCACAAAGTCTACACACTCGTGATCTCTATTGCAGTCACCCTCAGCAGTGTAGCAAAGTTACGCCACGGAATACCCTGGCCTGGAGCACCACGGGATGTGCACTGTTCCGGATTGAGCTGCGCTGCAGAACGGCCTGTCCGCTTGGTTGAAGCGTTGACGCTGCGCCCCTGCTCCAAGATGAGCTGAAGACTCGCCAAACATACAACTGTTTGGGAGATTCAGAAAACCAGTGACTGCTTTCTTGCATATTCTAGAGCAGCGGGAGTCATATGACTGGACGGAGCAGATGCACTGTTCTTGGAGTTGAAAGGACGAGATATCCAGCACCAGATTCAACTTACGATAGCTTGGGAATGAGTGCTGACCCCATTGCTCTCCAATGCACTTGGTGAGCTTTTTCTTTCTGTTTGTTTAATGACTGATTCAAATACATATGCATAATAGTTATTCGATCTGCCATAGCTTGACTGTGTACTCAGAGGATATCCCCCCCTCCACCTAGCCCCTAAAGAAGGTCTAAGTCTCACCAACACTTCTGCTGCAGCCAAGTCACCTCAGTATCTCTGAAGCTTGCTGTGTGCAACAGTACTTCACTATGTGAACTATTACATGCACAAAGCTCAAGTCAATCCTGTCAAGCTTCCTCATTTACATGTACACTTGGAGAAATACAACTGCTACATCTGTTATTACAGGCATTTCTGGTTCTCCACGATAGGTTGCTCTCATTCTTTCAAGATGATTGCGCACTGGTTGAGACCCAAGCCTGTACGCTGTTTGAAAGTAGCGAATTAAGTACATGTACAACTCAGACCATAGTATTTTTCATACAAACAACGTGGTGTTCTGACATATTACAAAAGCAAGCTGTAGGTTGAACACTGTGCTGTACAAGTGCAGCCGTCCAAATATGTTGTCCAGAGCTACTGCGGTACTGCTACTCAGTGGCCAATATTATTGGTGGCCTGTTGACAGTGGCCATATCAAACACCGATGGTGATTGGTAGATACAAATTTTATTCGCACTGTGAATGCCAACAACTCACTTACAATATAGCCAGTGTTACCTTGCATAGGAGCCTCATGAAGCACCTGAAAACTTACAAAAAGTCCATCTGCACATCATTATGGATCAAGGTGGAACTACAAACACATTTGAGGTGCTATTAACAAAGAGATCACTGATCTTATTTGGCAGGTCCCAGTCCATGCCTAAGAAATTGCAGGGGTGATTCTCTTCTGACAGGAACTTCGCATTCAGAGGACCTGCTTCTCCAGTGCGTATCAGTCTGCAGTGATCTGGTAGGCGATAATCTGGAATGGCCCAATCTTTGCCTGCCCTCTTCGCCAGAGGAGGCGGTAAGTGGTACCACCAGGTAATATAATCAACTTCAATGGGTTGCTCACCACTGCACACCAGTGTCACATTAGGACTAGGAAATGAAACTCTGAGCTTCACTACACTATATTGTTAGGCTTCAGTCCAAAAACAACCCCCTCTCAGAATATAGCTCTTCAAATTCGTGGCGTAAATCCCAGAGTGATCCCCCTTTCTCCCTTCCTTTGTTCACCAGTATACATTGCAATGCATACTGCTGCAAGGGTGCAGTCATTGTTTCAACTCCCATAGAGAACACATATCTGCCCATTCCAAAGCATGATTTGCTTAAAAGTGATAAAGCTCACTTGTCTCCTTCTGTCAATATCTCGTTACAACCTTCTCAGGTACTGAAAGACGATTATAAGTCTCATGTACCAATGGCTCATGGAACCTGGCAATACATCAAGCATCAGGCTGCAAATTCAGGTTCCAGTTGGCCCTTATGAACAGGAGTGACACAGGAAGTGAACTGTTACCGGTGTTAGATTATATGAGCTAGAAGGTGGTGCAGAACCTGTAGATCTCGTGTTGGAATGAATTATTATTGCAGTGGAAACTTCATGTGATGTGTATGGAAGTCTCCGGAAGAATGAATATCTGTCTGGAAGTATGTAGAGCTGTCCAGAAGAAGTCTAGAGTCATGTAGAAGTCTTGATCTAAGCTTACTCACTTGACGGTTCAGAGATGAGGAGGAGGAGGAGCCATCATACATATATAAGCAAGTGACATAGGGTGAGTGAAGTAGTTACTGTGTGAATACTTTGAAAGTAGAAGCCATTCATTTTACGGCAAGTCTGTGTTGTACTTATTCACTTGAGTAACAACAGTGGATTAGTTTCCCAGTGAAGAGTCCTGTGTGGATCTATACCAAGCAGTTTGGGCTGTAAAATTAACATCTTGACATACAAATGCACCAACACAGTGGTACATACATGTAGCTACAGGGAGCTGCACCCACCATGTAAAGTGGCATCAGTCCATTCAAGCACAGCAAGGCAGAGTGAGCAAGAGTGTGGGAGGAAAAGGAGACAAATGAACTCTGAGCTTTTGTTTCAAGCCATAGCACACAGATACCCCAGGCTGCCACTATTGTAAAAACTGTGCTGATGAAGGCTGCAAAGCTCAGCCTATTTGACTCAAAAACCAGGCAATGGATGACACAATTATTTGCATACATCCAACAAGTGTCACCATAGGGATCAAGTTCCAACACAGTTCAAATTTGTGGTAGAAATGATACAATTCTTCAGGCTTCCATGGCACACAGGTGTCCTCATGCACAAAGACCGCATGCTCATTTACAAATTCCGTTTCTAACGAGGTGATGAGTTCGCATTTCAATCTCAAACAGATACAACCAGTCCACATACCAAACACCGGTACTGCAGAAGCCTTGTATTGCACAAAAAGATTACATACAGCACATACCTGCAGCACCATTTCGCTTCACCTCCCACAGCCCTGGCGAACAGGCTATCAAATATCGAGTTTTGGTCAACCAACATGTTTTGGCCACTGGTACCACTCCAAGTTACAGGCTGCCACCCAGCAAAGCTACCAGGTCTCAGGCCCTCAAAGCGGATGATATGAGCCTTTTGTATACTATCAAGCGACTCTAGCAGCTGGTCTGCAGTGATGCCAGAGTGTATCTGGGCTCCTGTGCCCTGGTTGTATGCACGAGTCTCATGCATATTTTCGCTACTCCACAACACAGTGACTCGTTCTTCACTATGTGTGATGCGCTGCGGCGTGCGGGAGTCGTGCAGGTAGCTCTCCATACGGTAGCCAGGGAGGCCGGAGTGCTCTAGATTGTGTGGGTTAAGAAGGATGTCCAGAGGGCAGTTGAAGGGGACTGTGAGGTCAGAGCCGTCGATTCGGCAGCGGGTGAGTACTGACGCATACCAGTCTTGATCACAAAAACACACAAACTTTGGGAGCACCTGCACTGCCTGGTACCAAATTAAAGTTACAAACTAGTAGATTGAAAGTACCACATGTGCAGCAGATTCATTGCTAGAATGACTCATTCTGTTCTTGCAGTAAGAGTACTGAGCAGTGGTGATTCATGCACTTTTTCCTACCAAGTTTTCATATGTCTGGAAGTACAGAGTGTGCCATTCAAGTTCCTCACATGAATAAGTTCATCACTTCACATTAATCATCATAACAATGATGGATACATGAGAGCTGAGGGGTAGTAGCACATGATTACTAAGGCATCTTTCAACTCACAGCAATGCCAGGAGTGAATTGCAGCGCTTTTGAAGTCACGCTGATGTACAGAGTAGCAGTATCCCCAACTCCAGCAGGCTTGCTATTGATCCAATGATGGTCAACTAGGAGTGCTTGAAAACCACAAAACCAGCTCATATGCAGTAGACACCCATGCAGTATTACAATCAAGCATACACTTGAATAAGCAACCATGTGGTACGAGACTCTGTATACTGTAAAGCTAGAAATAATGATCAAGAATACAAACCCTGTTGAATATGGGTTGCCAGCAAAGGTAAGCCAAGGAAGTACATAAATCCAAAGCGTGAATGCCAAGCAATTATGGAAAACATCGCAATACATTTAACATCAGATTAAAGCATGACTCCTATTATCCAAAGTAAAGTTACTGCCTAAAGTAACCCACTGTGTGAGTTGAAAAAAATCATACAGTGCTAACTTATGTCATCAGAGCTTCTTGATGTCATAAGTCTATGAAATAATTGTGTAACTCAGGGCAATGTACAAGACGATGGATTGATTTTGCTGGCAAGTCAATCTGAACCATCCGTTCCAGTACTCTAGAAGCTTGCATGTATAAGCTTGGGATGAGCAAAAGTTTAGTACGACATGTGTTGAGTGGTTGAAGTTTCCCTGGAAATCACTTGGCATGCATACTTTTTGATTATCATTTTCAGTCCTAACAGAGCATCTTCAGCAAACAAAACTCTCAAAATTTGTGTGGTTGAACCTAACAGAATATCTGACATATTAAGCCATAGTTCTCCCGTCATGGCTGGCACCAATTGCAGATTAAAAATGGGTGACTTAAAATGCCTCTTTCGCACTCTCTTGTTTCCCAATTTTATCATGTGCATCGCAAAGCTGTCTTTAACAGACTCAAACAGAATGTGCTGAGCGTTAGAGACCAGGGGCTTGTTACAGAAAAGGGCGATCACTTTGATTTTACACCTACAGTGATCCTACAAAAGGTACATCAGACAGCTTATCACACTGGAAAATGATTGTAGAACACGGTGTGGGCCTGAAGTGATTCAAAAGAAACTTCTTAAACACTTACTTGCAACCAAAGTATGTGATCATAGCAGCTTTTAAGGCAGGGTGCTTAGCTATGAAGACCGTCGAAGACACTTGTATAATTCCAGCTCCAAGTTTACTAGAAGTACTACAAGGTACCTTCATTATCCTACAGAAAGATACTCATGATCAGATGAAGTGTCACAAAAGTCCTTATAAATGGAAAGCGCACACCTTCACTGATTCTATGTGAAAGCTGTGATTCTGTCTCTTCACAGGATGATTGCCATCCACTAAGATAGCTGAACTGGTTTGTCAAATGTGTTTGGGATCAAATCCTATGCTTAATCTATGCAGGCCACCAGCACACTACATAAATACCTTCTGCTTGTCAACCAGCATACATTGAAAACAAAGTGATCTGCCAGAAGTGCATGTACAAGATCAACATGTCCAGGTTGCTTGACGTTGGTGTCAACTTGAACAGTTGGCACCTGGACACACTTATATAATTGCAACCAGGTTTGTTAAGTGGTTACAAAACATCAAAGAAAGGTGGGCGATTCTACCAGCACAGTGTGAACAAAACCCACCAGATTTTTAGCAAGGCCTGGCAATCAGGTGAGAAGAAGAATTGAACATCCAGCTAGGCCTCTCTATTACAGGAGCAAATTGAGATGTTCAAGTGTCAGCTAATTCAGCTTTGTGAAGTTTTAACCAGTCTCAAACAATCATCATTGCTGGGTGCATGATCAGGGAAACTCGTCCAGCGCACGCACCAGTGTGCGATTCAGAGCCCATGACAAGGCGAATGCATCACGAAGCTGTGCAAGTTGATAGCTCATGGCATGAAAGTGCTTCAGTAGGTTTGGCATAGGATGACTGCCTGACCCTGACCGAGCATCCAGGGCTGCAACATAGTCTGTTACGTCGTTGGTGTAAGCCACCAGTTGATCAGCAGCAAAGTAATTGTCACTTTCTGACAGCCACAGGCCAGCTTCGCGAAACCGGGAGCGTTTTCCAGGGGTGTGGTGCCGCTGGAAGGTTGCATGCACAGCATAAGCCTACAAAAACGCGCACAACAGTCGAAAGCACTACTTGATTACGAAGTAAGCAAACTGCAAGCACGGCTGTACAACAGGTGGCATTCATTTGCTATAGAGGCCTTCAGTTAGCGCACAATTGGGTAGTCTCACCGGCAAGCTGGAAGTGAAACTAGTGGTGTTCAGTATACATTACTGCAGATCAAAGTCCCTACTCTGCATTGTCTGCAGGACTCTCTGCGTTCATGAGCATCACTTCATTCCTTGTTGCCACCGCAGTTGACTTCTCCCTCATATGATACTTGATATTTACCCACAATTGGCTTGATATTTTTTGGTGCCCATCTTGATCCCAGAAGCCCAACAATGCACTAGTATTTTATTCCATGAAAACAGGGCAATATTTCCTGGGGATTCCACGGGTGCAATACCGCACACTCAAAATACTGCCATGATAACAGAAGATTTTGCAAGAATCTCAGTTTAAATTTCATAAGTGTGCTGGTAGGTGTACCCAGCCTGTACTTTTGTGGACGGCTGCACATTTGATAATGCTGCGGCCAGTGACAAATTTTGTTTGGCAGTTCAAGATATGTCTATTGAAATGGAGGTTCACACTAGAAAATGGAGGTTCACACTAGAAAACTACTCCAGATGCAGGTGTTATCAGTTGATCACCGATGCGCAGTCAGGCTGGAGCTGGCCATGTTTTGATATTAAAGGTTCCCTAGAGAATGTGGTTACTGCAAGGTCCCTATTGCCACGGCATGCCAGAGTAACTTTTTGTTATTCAGCATCTAATACTTGCTTGAGCTTCTATGAACGAGTAAATTCTTCAAGAGAAGCTGACTGGGGGGAGAACTGAGGCACTCGAGGTCATTCATGTCGCTAGGGGCTGCAGGGAATACAATGGATTTGCTTGATTGATTTACACTTGAGTCATTTTTGTGTCTCAAATTCAGTACTGCTTGATACAGGGAAGCCAGCTTCGACAGTTTCTCGAGTGCTGCCTGTGTGTACACATATCCTCTTTCATGTGATCATTATTCGTTGTCATGAGCTCCGAAGTAGCAAGAGAAGCTGGAACAATCACGGTGACATATTTCTTATTCTTTCAAGGGAATAGCCAAAATCAAAAAATGAACTTTTTGTATGACTTGAGCTTTCAGGGTATGCAGAGTGTAAGAGCACCTTTGTTCCATGAAGTTGTGGAAGGTGTTGGTAGAAAAAGACATGGCCATTTGTGAAAGCAAGGCTTGGTAAGGGCATCAGCTTTAACGAGCCGTTGCTAGCATGTATAACACGCCAGTCACTTGAAGGGTCTACAGATGCTATCGGGGATATGCCCCTCTCCAGCAGGATATTCAGTGCGAGTTGGTCTGTGACAGCAAAATCTTTGCCACGGTCTGAGTGCTTGAAGGCTTGAGAGGGATCAACAAGCAGCTGGTGCCATTCTGTGAGCAACTCAAGGGTAGCTGGCCTATACAACACACCATTACGTTTGCTTCCTGCCCACAAGCACCATCAGGGCTCAATCGTGCCTCCATGGAACAATGAGTGGTTTCACATTATGTATCAGAACAACTGAGATCAACTGAGATCAGTTGAGCTGATATTATCATTATTTTAGATGGTTCTGATTCTAGGGTGTGCGATTGATAAGATTGGCGCACGATGTCAACTCATCATTTGTACCCTACATAATACTGTATGTTACTCAGCTGTCTGAAATGTTTAAGCTTCCCGAACAGCATAGGTGAATTATACCTACTAGTTCACACGGAGCTTGTGTAATGGTAAAACAGGCATGCATTCTAAGCATTTGTTGTGAAAATTTAACGCTTTACTTGGTAAAAAGCCTGGACAAACGTAACAGGTGTGCTCTGTGACACAACAAGAGAATGTCAAGAACAGTGGTGTTCTTGGTATCTCATTATTGGGCAATAGTTAGCCTAGCCGAGGTCTGAAGCCGCTCCTATCTGTCTGCAACCCTGCAATTAACTTCTACTTGTTGGCTTCACGCATTTGTATAAAGCCCAGTTGAAATTTTGCACCAATGAAGACTTTGTGTTGTAGTACACACGCCTCTATGCTGGTGCACAAGAGCTCAGTGCAATTCATCGCAGCTTACATCATGTGGTCTCAATAGCAATGCAGGTAGGAGTATTCAACTCCAGCTATCCCGAACTGAAGCTGGGCTTTCTGTGCCACTGAATTTGTCCAGGCGTACCTTGAACAGGGAGAAGTAGATTCACATGAAAATCTGCAAAGCTTTAAATCCCACAGAAGCATTTACGAGTGGAATATCTCATCAACATACCATAGTCGCAATTACCTCACACATGCACTGATCTTCTCATCTTACCAGACCTCCTCTTCCAGCTATCACGGGCACTTTTCTGACGTGCATAAGTAATTATTGTTCTGCAGATTGCCCTTCAATATACATGTGAACCAGGTTGAAGGCGGTGTCAAAGTCTGAGTGTTGATTACACGTGCATGAAGAAGAATATTACAATCATGCCATGGAGTGTTCAATGGCCAATTAGTATTGCTACCACAAAAAGAAAATAATAAACAGCTCCTAGTACTTGTACTAAACCAGTGTGAGGAGATCAGTTTGACAGTTTGATCCTCCTGTTATCTGAAAATAAACCTCTTGATCCAAGGTTTAGGTCCATGCATGATCTATGTATTCTCCAAAGATGTAGAGCTGAGTACTCTTTTTGTACTTCTCCAGAATCTGAAATTCTGCTCAGCATAAGTCATGAATATTTCTGTAGATCTATCTGGGCATGTAAATAAAATATTGTGCTTCTTAGTAAGGAATGGTTCTCAAGCATTTCTATTGATCACAGATTTTATTGCATGGGCTCAAAGTAGGTTCTCTGTTTGAGAATGACTTGCACAAATCAAGCTGGCAGGGGCAAAAGGATTATAATTGTTTGATTTAAAACTTGGAGCCCGCTGATGTGACCAAGGATTTTCTTCACGAACTTCGACACTAATGTCATGCAACCGCTGTTGTGTCTCAAGGTCGAACAGCAAGATGCATTAAACGAATTGATTCACCTGTTCCTGAATATGATGAGTCCGGAATTGAAGGCCCGTCCAAAAGTTGCACCTGGAAGGTGGCCGCATCGATGATAGAAAACTTGGTGTTGTCTCTGAGATGGTATTGTAGTTTCCCTTGATTGAGCCACGATACTACTAGCATGAACTTCAATCCAATGGCTCAAACAGTCAGTTGAGATCAGCACATCAGCTGTGGGATGCATGATCAGGTACTCTTCAGGATCCCTTAGCCACACAGTATCAACATCTGATATGACAACTGTCTCAGCCCCTGCGCAACTACCTTGTTGTACATAACTTGATGTGGTTCGTTTGGAACAGCTTTAGGGCTCAGTCAGGTTTGAAAACCAGATGTCTTTGGTTATTATTATTCTGTTCAAAGTACAGCCATTGCCATGATAAGAACTGAGGGCTTACTAAGCGTTTTAAGCAAGTACTCCACTATTAAGGGCTTGTACGACCCCATCCTCCTGAAATTTTGAAAGTTCGCTCTAAAGTCACCAGACGCGAGCGTGATATTGTGCCTGCACGCTTTACTTGGGTTGAATCCCTGCATACTTTCGAGCAGCATTGCCATCACACTGGTACCAGCTCTCTTTTGGTTGATCATGAATACCAGATGATTTCGGCTGATTGCTCTCAATGCTCAATTCCTGATTGACGAGGGAGCAGAATTCTGCTTTCAATGTAACCATCAATTAAGAAAATTGAAGTTTCGAGGAATGTGCACCGTATGAAAGGTATTTCATGCTGTCGACATGTTGCAGCGGCTTCATTGTCAAACGCCACAACCACATGCTGTACGCGAAGCGACTTGAGATGTAACGCCCAATTTAACATGAGTTCACGATATTTCTCATCTCCATTCACGAATGTAACAAAAACTGTAGACCCCGATGAGATTTCTTCGAACTCCAGTAAAGGCCGTGTTTCTGACAATGTCGCTCCGCGATTTGTCTCCATTGACTTATGTGTTTGGTTCTCACTCTGGATTGTGGTCGCCTGGATATACGTTGGCATATGTTCACTTCCATGAGAGTCATTGCTTGCTAGATCAAACTTGCGTAACCGTTCTTCAGCAGAGGAAAGTTGAAGCTCCATCCTGCGAATCTTGGCCAGCAGGAGAGCCTGCTGCCGATGACTTCGTACCGCATCATTTTGATGGAACAGATGATTCTGCGCTGAAAGCTCACGCGTCAAAGCAGCCTTATACTTGTAACTATGGATGCACTCTTGTTTTCTGAATCACTCTGACTCTTACCTGTGAATAGCTACGCACGAAAATGCTCATTGGAACGGCGACACCCAAGACAAGAAAGCAAAAGTAGACGATGTACAAGGTAGCTTTCGATCTCGGAGTTTGCCGCGTGTTGCTCAGCACAGGAGAACGACCAATGCGCATTGCCAGTACTGCACTCTAGCCAACTTTCTACTACCTTGTGACATGCCGAACATTTCGAAACGATAATTGAAACAGATAACAAGTGAAACAGCTGAAAAGCGAACAATTGTCGCACATGAATAAGATCACATGAGAGCAGTGTCACAAATTCGTCTCCACGCATCTGTCAACGTGCGGGTAAGCGCATGTTGTCCATCAAAAACCACATATAACAAATGTGATTAATCAAGGTTAATCTGTTCGCAGTTAGATGATTATAACCGTTCGTAACTGAGGTCAGTTCGTCCTCCGTTCTTTCTAGACTGTACGGGAAAAAAACACCGCTTCACCGATGTCCTCTAAACTGTACCTGTGGAGCAAACATTGTATATGGATAGTATCACTTCGCTTTGGAGAGAAAGAAACTCTAGGTGATGGATGATGCTTGCAAGAACGCAGCAGAGCATAACAAAAGGTGACTGTCGAGATAACAAAAGGTGACTGTATGAGTAACAGCCGTAGGTACATTCTAGAGATTATTGAATTTTGTTGCCTGTAGACGGATGTAACACGTTGTAAATCAAGCAACATGCGATTCCTGCATGTTCCGTTTTCATTTTTCAAAACCATTCAACAGACCATACATGTGTAAAAAAAGCTGCTGTCAGACCTTCCTTTGTTCATGTTAATAGTGCATTCTTATACATTTATTCGTTTGTTAACGCCCTGAATAAGTTGAAAGTCCGCAATAACAGAGTATCTGATTAGCGATACACGTAAACGCCGTGGTCAAGCTATGTCAACATACCACTAAATTCTAACTCGTTACCGGGACGGGCCCCAACAGCTAAATGGGCTTGAAAACATAGTGGTCCTATCCAGCATACTGTCGAAATAGCTGCACACGGGCTTACGGACAAGTGCAGCTATTATATCCTGTAGAGCTTAACAGCTCAAGAGAGCTGCAGGTTTTTCTATGGCGTTTTTTACCGTCGCGACTTGTATTTTGTGTACAAGACTGGCAACTTCTTGGGCTCTACTGGTCGGAGACATTGATTATCTCTGTGGACAGGAATCACACCAATGGCAAAGCATTCGAGCGAGGGAGCGCACCCCTCAAGTTTTTGTGAACAATCTGGTAAGACGCTTTTGTGCATTACATGATGGACGACTGGATCGATCGCAGCTGGGGATAGAGATAAATGAAGTTGGAACCTGGGAGGAGTTTGCGCTGTTAGCAACGACCGCATCAACTGACGCGTACATCAGGGATATGCCTGTTCGTATCATAGGAAATCTGCCAAAGTTTCTTTCCCCTGCCTCAAGCACCTGTAGCATGAATTTAGGATGCCTGTTCAGCTACTCACATCCGGCTGAATCGCTACCGGTCACACCAGTAGAAAGATGGGACAAGCAAAAACTCCTCAAGCATTATTTCAGAGGTGCTGGAATACTATGGCTTCGCGAGAGGACAAGTAAGCTGTCTGGCTGCCAGCTAGCTGCTGCTTTCGCGAGGCTGACATTGACACCACATGGAACGTTTCGCACGCTTGTTGACAACTTCGCTGGTCGAATCTCGTCAGGGCAGTACAAACAAGTAATTGTGGTGGACAACGACTACCTGAGCACTGCTCTGTATCATCTTGGGCAGCACAAGACAGATACCAGCATCACCACTTACATCCTACTACTTGACGGAACTCCGTACACTCAAAGTGCAGTTCAAAAGTTAGCTTTCAATGCTGTCGTTGACATATTGGACACTTCTAATTTACCACCTTCTGTCCAATCTGCACCCAAGGCATTTGCAATCACTCACAGTACCCACTTCATTGGGGTTCTGGAGCCACTTTGGGCTAAAATCGGGCTATTACTAAGCATGGCAACATACGGAACATTCCCAGTCATAGAATCCAACTCAAGTAAATGGAACGATGGATATGGTTTTGCATCTTGCACAGCTGAGGAGTTCAATGCACATATCAAAACTACATCAGGTAATCAATCTCCATGTCCATTGGTGCGTATACTGTCAGCGCCACCACCCTACACATTTCCATGCCTTCAATGATAATCAGGTAGCATACAAAAAGAAAAAACTTTTGAACCGTCAACATGTGTGTTCTTAATTGATGACAAAACCAAAATCTGCTTTGCTTATTGCTGGAGTAATTTCAACAAATGTGTCAATCAACTTTGAAAGTATACTTGCAGTTTCTGGGTGTGCCATCCTTGCAATATCTTGCACAAGCTGTACAGCTAACTGAGGAAAAAGCAACCTATTGTTCTGCTTAAATTAGGTCTCAAACTTGAGAGGATTAGGTTAGCAAAGTTAACACCATGCTGCATTTCTGACTCTACACATATCTCTGACCCTTTTTGACCGCTTGGTAGATAGTTGTAGAGTTTTGTTGTCCTGCATCATTCAGATTTTATTAAAGAGTTCAGTAAGGAAGTATGTAATCATGCCTGCATCAGGATGCTTGTATGAAGTCCGAACAATAGAATGGCAGCTGTGTTCTAGACGATGTGGCTAATGCAGGAGTGGCTGACAGCCTTCAGGGCTTGCTCCAACTACCTCCTCAGCTTCAGCTGCCTCCAGAAGACTACATTTCAACATTGGAAGGTATT
>JAULKQ010008435.1:0-46988 GCA_032356285.1 Smithsoniella earleae | reverse complement strand
GTTTTCTATGGGAGTACATTCTATGGGTGTGCATTATATGGATGAGTGTTGTAAGAGGAAATGTTTTGGGGATGGCCAGGCCATGAACTATTGGAGGTCCAGCCACCCATAAGGCAGGGGGGGGGCTACCAAGTGGGAAGAAGCCATTTTTCAAGTTACATTGGAGATATTTATAGTTACACAAGACCTAGTTTCCAGAGCGGTGACCAAGAAGTCATGAGCCTGTGAAGAGTGTCCATTGTCACGCCTAGAAATATGCTGAGAAAAATTCCACCAATGTGAACCTTCAAGTATAGTAAATGTAGGGTGAAGTGCAAGGGAGGTCACATTGTTGTACATTTTCTGCGGTGTCATCTGGTTGGTTGCTGGAGTGGGATGCACATTGAATGCTGGATGGAAGTATAGGTGGCCATGGGTCGCCGGAGTCGGGGTGAGCTGTGTGTAGAGCAGTGATGTATGGGAAAGTGTTGTGAGGGGCATCGATTGAGTGGGAGAAGCACGAGGTTGGCATGGTGTGTGTGCATGAGAACGTGCGCATGGGATGGTGTGGAATTGGAAGAGAGGAGGGGCACAGCGGACAGAGAAGGTCCACTTGAAGAGAGAGGGAGGGAGTGGGGAGGGAATGACATAAGTTGAGGTTCAAACATGGTGGGTATGCTGAATTATGACCATGAAGAGTTCACTTGAGAAATAGTGTGGAGTCACAGACATGTACAATGTGGAAGTGCCAGATTGGAAGCAACGATAGTCAATTTACATGTAGAAAAGAGCGAAGCAAAGCTTGGCGTTCAACAACATTAGTGGCTACTATGGCTACTGGGATAAGGTAACCCTAATAATATTGCATTGAAAATATCATCGTGCGATCATAATGTGACTCCAGCTGCTGAGACATTGTGACGGTGTGACTTACACCCACTACTGCAGCTTGAAACTCCAACTACCAGGCATGGAAAAGGGATATCTGGATGTTCTGCGCATGCTGCCCTGTCTAGTTATTTCAGCGCTGGTACTGAGGCCACACACCAGGTCCTAGCATCACAACCATGCCCAAAAGTGCAGGAACAGGCATCCATGGTCATCATCTTTGTCTACATTGCTCTGACCCTTGGTCTTGATTCTGTAGATGCAGAATAACTAAGCTGAACTCTGCCACAACGGGAATTGGCTCAAGCCTGTGCATGACAACTAACCAAGCAGTTCGAGTCATAGCAGGCAAGGAGTGCACTGAAAATTTCTCAGCTGGTACTCACAATGCATCTCAACATCCATTAAACACACAGAATGCCCTCAAATCTTGAACATCACTTTGAATCCACGTGGAGTAGTTTGGCACTCGGGTCTTTCATCCTCTTGTGATAAACACCATTTGGCAGGCAGATCTTGTGTTTCCAGGCTAATATGGGGCTTTTGACAGCCTCAGTATCTTAGTTCAGTAAGTCTGGAACCAACCCACCCGCCTTCCTCGATGTATACTTTCCAAATGGTGCACACCTTCACCACAGCTCACCCATGCCTGTTGAAGTGGCTTACCTTGCTGGTGCAAACAGGAAAGCATCACTATTACTAATTAATTAACACAACGCAGGCACGACAAATAGCAATTAATAATGTATTTTCGAGCTTAAGTTGTCACTATCCCCGAGGTCTGCTGTTCAAGCTCCGCTTGCTGGCACAATGGCTACGCCTTGGGCCAAAATTTACACTTCAGGACAACTGTGCTGGTCACAAGACACTGTTTTCTTCCAGAAACAAGATAACGAGGAAGTATACTATATCTCCAATTTATTCACCCACAATACAGTCTTGTCTTAGTGTGGGTGTTCTCAGGGTGGGCTCATCCACACTCACTATGCGAAAGAATATGATTATAATTCCTTCTGTAATATCTGTGACAATCCTCTGTGTAACCAGAGAAGTCGAGCATTAAGGGCCAAGTGGGCAGACAGGTGATGCAAGGTTGAAAAAGGTTACAAAACGTTCTTTCACATGCGATTTATGCCACCTGACAAAGCACCTATACCACTGCGATGTCTGGTGCTTTAAACTTGGTGCTTTAAACCTGGCTATTGAATTTCCTGTGGCCAGATAACCGCAGCATCCTGCTGCAATTGAGGTGAAATCTGATAGTACCGTACATCTTCTGGCACTATCTTTCAAGTTTTCCGAGGAACATGACAGCCTAAATACCGTCGGACTACTCATATTTGAAAGGTTTCAAAGCTATCCATCAGTCCCACAGTACTGGTGTAGCAATTGTCAACCTGGCAGCTAAGTACTCGTCAGATCTTGTTCGAGCTTACGCAGGTAACAAATGTATCTGTTCGTGCGCGTCCCTTTTTGTACGGCACATTTAAGCCATGCACTCTGCAATTTTCACAAATCCTATTTCTTTGTTGCAGTACACTGATTTTAGTTGCTGCAGTTTCTGGATGCTGGCCCGGGCATCTCGACAGTGATGCTCGGTTCTATCAAGCAAACGATATTCTTGAACTGCAACCTGACACCTAACAAACTTAATCACACGAACATACTGGTTGCTTGCTGAACATGTGTCTTTGTTCAGGTTATAAGGTTGTCAGGTTATTCAGGTTACAAGGTTGGGTACCTCTTGACGTTCATGTACTACTCGTTCGGAAATAATACGGCACTCGCTCGTCTGCTCTTGATTACTATAATTCCTTCGATTGTCCGCACCGAAAGTTGTAAGGGTGATGGGTGTATTGACTGATGACTCTTTCGTGAACTATGAACTATTGGCAGCGTCTAAATCACTCGTAATTTGCCAACAATGGACTTTTATTTGATACAGAAGGGTATGAACCTCAATGGGATTCGTTCAAACTTGTTCTCGGAATAGCCAAGATGATGACTCAATATGCACAACTTGAGGTTTTAGTCTGCACTTGGCTCCGTTGCACCTAGTTCTCTCACTCCCTTTAGAAGATATTCACAGAGATTCTGCATGACTAAGTCCATTTCTATTTCATATACTGAATGTATCGAACAATGAGAAAGAGTAATGTACAAAGAAGATGTAATTTCGCGTATGGTCCAAGTGAGGTGAACTTTCGCAGCGAAAGCGTCATGCAGATATGGCGCTTTCATTATGGACACTTGGTTTGTTCGACATTGTTCAAGAACAGGGCTGCGGCAAAGACGAATTCCGCCGGCTACAACTTCAACAATAGTCTCAACTTGTGACTTTTAGAAGCTGGCCAGATCAATGCGCGAGTTTCAACTCCCGGTGGGTTAATCCATGGCTAGCGAGGTTTCGCGGCATGAGTCGGCAACAGCTGAGTCATAATCTGCCGCTTTCGCAGTCGCATTTTGATCGATTTCTTATTGTACAACGAATGCTAAAGCTGAACATGCGCAATACCTCCCTCAGCATGATTTAGATAGAAAGATACAAAGGAAAAGTAAATGCGTAAATAGGCGATTCGGCTGAACTATGTTGCACACGTGTTGTTTGGAATTCATCGGACAACACAAGCACATTTGTTTCGAAAGAGCTTTAAAAATGTTGTGAAGAATCGATTGAGAACCCATTTCTTACATTAGTGTTCTCATGCAAGCAGCAGTTTGAGGTCTTGATGCACTCAGCGCAAAAACGCTTCTACTGTTGGATGCTCCAAGTCGTACCCAAGCGAAGACATGAAGTCAGTGCTGGAAAACGGGAACTTCTCTTGTATCAACATGTATACTTTTTAAGTACGTCGAAGCATGGCCCTTATAGTTCAAAGTTACTAAAACGAATTCTTTGATGATGAGCAACGAAACCCATAATCATTCTCTGAGCGTACTTGATTTCCTAAGCAACTGAATATCTATACTGGCTTTGACAACAATCAAACAAGAGTACCCTTGCGCGAGTATTCCATTGCCGCACTTTAGTAGTTGAGTACTTTCAGAACACTCTTTCTCGAATCTGTCCCTTGCGGAGTAAAACAGTCCCTATGGATCGGGAACCACTGCCCAGAATGATATTTCTATCATTTTTAAGTATGAAGCATCATTTTTCTTGCGCTAAGGTGCTATGAATATCTTTCGACTGCCATCTGCACGCGGAATGCAGGGGAATTGAAGAAACTATAAAACTTGAAATGGATTCATCTGCGATTTCACAGGCAAGGGTCGAATCCAGTTTCATATTTCTCCGTACGGCAGGTGCAGAAATTTTCAACAATCAAAGGAATCCCCCGAGTACGTCTTAGCGCTGGACATGGATTATATATATCCTAGAAAGGAAGAGAGATACTAATATGATACATACATAACATACCTAAAACATACCATTGGTACAGTGGCAGACTCTGAAGCTATGTACATGTACGGAGGTCTGCAACTATGCCGTCAGTGATACGTATGTTGTACGTGTCCCGATATCTTTGTCTCCGATCTTGATACATCAGACTGTCCTGACAACGGCTTACATGTTTTGCGGAAATTTCCCTGGTTTGAAATACAGAAATTATTGAGAACTTAATTTCATAATGGAAACTCGTACCTAGTTCACATTCTTCCTCATCTTGTTGCGTATCGCCACTTTGCACTATGTTGGTCCGTTGCTCGACCAATTTAAAAACACAAAAGAGCCTAATTTACAGCGCATTGTGACTCTTAATTCTAATAGAATGAACTATTGCGAGCTGTAGTGAAAGGAGCCTAGTTTAGGTTACAGCGATATTAAGCAACTTCTCGGCATGGCTGTTCAGGGTTATGTTCCAACAGTTCGTCTTGTGCATATCTATCACACATACTAGCATAAAGTGGGCGTGACAAGATTCAATTCTTACCTTTTTTTAACAAGTATAAGAATCTTCGAAGATACTGCAATGGTGGTAATTTAATATTTCAAGACATCAAAGTTGAGTATTCCCGCTGTCCGTCAACGGAGCTTAATGTGACTCTCAAGTATCAATCAGGACCCTGACTGAGATGCAACGTCATGTCTTGAAGATAGGTTTATAATTTCAGATTTGATGGCTTGTTAAGTCCTTATTTGTTGTGGACTACCTATGCATCAAGGACCAAAATCTCTTGAATTGTGAGTCCCTCTCCCACTCCCCCACACCCCCCCGGTCCTCCAATCATCCACCGCATTCCTGAGACGTTAAAAATAAACTTATTTAGAGTAACTGCAGCGAGGGCGCATGTGATGAAGTTGACCATGGTTGTCACATCAAAAGAAGAGCTCTCCAGCAAGTTCGTGCAGTGCGTCGTACGTAACGACGCTGAGCCCGCTGTGTTTTGAGACAGCAAGATATCCGAGGGTAGAAAGCCTCGTGCAATCTTCAGCGCTGCTCCTCGGAGAAGTGTGCAACCATTTATCTGAGCTGCGCACAGGAGATCGGTACGCGTGCCTGCCTCAAGATTGGAAAACCAAAGTGAGAGGACACACTGTACACGGTAGACCTCGAAGGGTGTCTCTGGTGTGGTAACCATTAGTCACGAAGGAGTTTAAGTGCGGCGTTGATGGGCACACGAGCTATGTCTCTTTCCACGGGTCGTATGCTTGTGTGTGCCACATACTATCTATCAAACTCTGGGTGAAATATCTGGTATTTGGTAAGTTCTGTTCTTGTGGAGACAGACATATATTCAGGCTCTCTCACAATACTTCTTTTTATTCCAAGATCTGACTTGACGGTCTAGATTATGCACTCTGTGTCATTGGCTCGCTGCACTGAATTTTTTTTGTGTAATACAAGCTGCTGTGCATGCTTGGGATTGTTGGCCTCATCAAAAGGCTGGGCATATTGTTGCATGTCCCTGATGATGAGCTCTGTAATGGATGCTTTAGCTCCCTGTTGATTTAAACAAAGTCTCTATGTATTCTGTCATCATGCAACTACAGATGTAGGTCTTCATTGATTGATCTCAAGACTTGAATACACAGCTCACAAGGAATGTCAACGGGTTGCAAGGAATTATATTCATTTCAAGTGTAACGTTAAACAGCTGCTGAAGCAAGGAAACAGGAAAATTATTGTAATTGATGCATATATAGAGCAGTAGTGACCATAGGAATCAACGCGAACATCTGTTGGAGAGCTTGCCTTGCTGTAGAGCCTGTGGTTGCTAATTTCAACAAACAAATGTATTTTAACCTCTCAAAAGAGATATTTTGCAGGTGGAACAGGAAGAAAATATAGAAGCACACAAGCAAGAAAAGGGCTACTGTGTAAACATGGGCGATGGAACACACTATGAGTTAGGCAACAAATTTCCTGGCAATGGGTTGAAGCTTTTACACACTGTACCATAACTGAGAGTAATCTTTTCCTTTTGTCATGTTCGTATGATGTTGTGTTAAGGAAGCAAGCTGCTGAAAGCCATGCAAGCATCCTGGCATGATTAAAAGTACCTGCAAAACATGCTTTTCTGAGGGGATTTACTCCCTCAAATTGCAACTCAAAGAGCAAATTCACTAGATAAGTTGTGAGGAAGCATGTACAAGTGGTAACACAAAATAATTACTTGAGTTTCAGCTGTTTGCTACATGGCACTTGTTACATCCAAAACCTAAGAAAGTGCTTGTCAACATTGCGCAACTTCCTCACCTACATCGCAGTGATACCACAAACATGAAAATTAAGGTGACCAAGAGACACTTTGCTCAAGACCACCCAAATCATGAAAGAAGAAAAATTGATAAGGGCATATTGAGTGGCACACACAGATCAACAACACTAATTTTTTGCAAAGCATCAAGTTGTCAGATTATGATTTCTTCAATCAATGACTGTTTCATAATGAATCCACGTGGCCACTATGTTCCAAGTAATTTACTGCCACTAGCAACAACCACAATAAAGAATTTGTGCAGTAGGTCTCAATCCAGTACCTGCTGTACCTTTCAATGGCAAGAGCTTGTGGGGAAACAAGGCCTCGATGTCACTTTCCACAAGAAGGTGCAGTTGAGTATTATGGATTTTCACGCATACAGTGTCAACACGCTTACTATCACGATCCCTCGAATTTCATAAGGCTGCCGGGTAAGGAACGTTGAGCAGGCGAAGCGCACTCTCGAACCTGCCATTGGCACGGAACTTCAAGGTGAAATTGAATTGTCACAGCGGAAAATTGTTCAATCATGTCCTGGACAATGAATGAACTTTTGTAGGTACTCGATCCAAGGATCAAACTCTACCTTTGTTATACAGACTGTTTCTCGGCAACATGTCCTGGTCGATGGGGGTATTCCCGCATAATTTTCCACATTACGCATGTATGTTGAAAGTGACAGCTATTGCGTTCGAATTTAAAAATGACACGAATGAATCATACCAACACACAGAGATGTTCCTAGCGTTGCAATGAGCTCATCATTGCAACGCAGCTTCCCAATGTTGAAGCGAAGTGGGAAGATTTACGTCGGTGAGTGTGAATGTGTGGAGTTGGTGAAATCATTTCCGATTTGAAGTTCCATACCTCGTATTGATGTTGTGTTGCAGAAGTTGTATGTTTTAAGAACACATCTTGATGGAATCCAGTTGGGAAATTGTAACGGTCTAAGCTACCTCGGGTCTACGAAGCGGTGTCCGGATGGATTCACGTGATTCTAGTCGAGGTTCACCCAGCTGCAGTTGACAACGTCATCGATACGCCATACCGAGCTTTCAAAAAGTGCGCAGACTTGTTCACGGCAACTTAGAGAGTCCTGTCACCACCTGGCTCGATCCGGGTAAGAATATTCGAAGTGTATGTGGATACGATTAGACTGCGGAACCCATTTAGTACCATTCAGTTCAAAGTGTTACCCACAGCGATATCATCCTCCCGACTCGGCGCTTTCAGCGGGGAAATTCGTCCGGGCAGCATGCTACGCGGAGAACATAAATGGCTGGATTGCAATCAGACACTGTAAGAGCATTAAAGCGGTAAAGGTATCTGCAATCAGGTCAGTTAAGGGGTTGACGGTGTGTCGTAGGTAGATGGCGTAGGGGACATCAGTATGGCTCTCAATTTTTGGGTCAGAAAAGTCTCATCTAAAAAAGAGTGTTCAGATCTGTGAGATATGCTGCAATTCCCTCATTTGAATCCTTTTTCCAGTAGACAAGCTTTGACTGGATGCATCACCTGCCGTTGTGAAAATTACATTTGTTTCTCTTCATTCAGCATTTCAGTACATTATGAGTATTATGTTAACTGACCTAGCTGAGCAGAACATCAGCGACAGCTTGTAAAATATGAAAAATTGTCCATGGAAGGTCAGATTTTTATGTTCTTAAGGAAAGGATATTAATGATTGATGTACTTGGGCGAAAATGCTTAAGACCATGCACCGAAGCTGAGGTCCATTGTCGCCGTTTAAGAGGATTGTCTAGATGGCGGAGAGCATCATAAAGCACGCAACCTATCTCCATTAAATTAACCTGCAGTGCTGCGTTACTATGTACCAAAATGAGAAACACGCTGATGAGTCGCTGTAGCTTTTGTGTCCCCGTTGATTTCATGTGCGCATGTATATATTTGGTATATACGTTGACAATCACATGCATGTAGTTTTCGATGAACCATGCACATACGCGATCTACGCATGCAGCTCAAATGCATGGCTCGAGACGGATTCAGAAAGAAAAACGACATGGAAATCATTTTCATGCGGAGAAGTTTCAATAATTTCTCGTGTGCAAGAAGAAATATAACGCACAAGTGGCCTGGCAGACCTGGAGAAAAGTAGAACACGTGATTTGCCTGCTCAATGTACTTTCGTGTGGTTTTAAGTTAGCAGGGTCTTCCGGGCCAAGTTATATTGTCAGCAAGTACAGAGCACGAGAACGCACACAAGATGGAATCCTCACGCATGGTAACACGATCGCAGAGACGAATGAGCATCGCTGTGGATGAAAATGCCGCTGTGCAAGGTCGCAAGGACGCTGGCAATCAGCAACAGAGACCGCGCAGGTGTGCTGCGGGTGTATCCAGTGATTCCCCGTCACATGGAACACAAGACTTTTCTTGCGTTGAGTCATTTTCTGATGAGAAAGTAGTTCTGTTGATGTGGACTTCAACCTGCGAGTATTGAACGCTGCAACTTGCACCTGTGCAGAGCGCTCAACAACATTTCGAACCGGCAGCCCACAGACCATGCTTCACAATGGAAATCAACAACTATCAACGAATTGGAGAAGGTGAGCTCAATTTTCTGCGAGTTGTGGTGCCACGAAACACATTTGCTCCTCGTCCTTTACATCTGTTTCAATGTAAATACCCTTAAAACACGTACATCATTAGAAGTCTTGTAGAGTCAAATGAGTGGTTATATTAGCATGTCGGTTTGTCTCGCACGTATGTCCAAAAAGTGCACAAGTTTCCATCGTTAGTGCTCGCGAAAACCATCGCAACTTTACACGTCCCTTGCAACCTTCGGACACAGCACTTTCCAACCACTCTTCAGCGCACAGCGTCATTTTTTTTCCGAGCATTGCACGGCACTAATGCTTGAAGCCTGTCGATTCGTACCTGGTGGGAAATAGCGCAGATAGCTGACGCACCCACATCTTTACTGTTGCTTTGAACTCGCCTTTTTAAATGCATGTCACATATCCAGCATGAAGTGGTAATGTTTTATCCGTTGTCATCTCCCAGCGTCGTCCGCGTACCTCTGTTGTCAATCATTTGTCCCCGAGCGGAAAGGGCTTCTCAGCACGAGCAACAACAGATGCTTGTCGGCATAGTCCTCACATAATTCCCATAACAAACCCTCTCTTCTACAGTTGCACGCATGGTGGCAATGCGGCGCTTTGGTTTTTGCGTTCTGCACCGTTCGTCCACGAGAGAGCATTACAAAGCGACGACCTTAATTCACCACCCGAACAGAGATGAACATTTTTCGGCGCTCGCAATATAGCTATTGGGCATGTGAAAAGCTGTGAAATGGTTTCTGCAGGTCAAGAGTGTCACTGACGTCTTAAAAGAATCCAAGTCCGGGGAATTGCACAACAGTAAAAGCGAAAAGCTCGAGAAGAGAGCCCAGATCGACGTAACAGCAGTACAGGACGTAGAGAATCAACCGAAGGAGTCAGTACGGCCCGACAGAGGCACAGCAGGCTTTACACGGACACTCATTGCGAAGACTGAGCGTCCCTCAACAAATTACCTAGTGCAGCGCACGGAAAATTTGCAGTTAAGCGGTGATGATGATGTGGTACGTGATAAGATGAAACACCTCCAATCTCGGTACCGCCTCAGTTCAACACTGACTTGCTGTGAAAATGTAGGTCATCGTCAGCAGCCCTATGCCAGACATAGATTCTAAAGATCTGCATGATCACCTGGAGTGTGCAGAGTATGCATCAGATATTTTCACCTTTTTTAGGCGCATGGAGCCAAGCATTCAGGTTGACTGTGAGTACATGAACCAACAGGTATGCTTGAGGCTCAATTACCTTGCTCCGTTGCTAAGATGTTGTTGGACTTGAATGAAAGGGAGCCTTGCAACTGTAGAGATACATCACGCGGCAAATGCGAGCTGTACTGATTGACTGGATTGTGGATGTCCATGCAAAGTTCAAGGTGTGTATCCTGTGTCACGCTGGACTTGTTCATGATCCATGACAATGCCCTGTGTGAAAATGGATGTTTGAATGTGGAATAGGAAGAGGCCAAAGATCACGGTGTGTGCAGCTTATACCGGAGTCACTGTTTCTAGCAATCTGGATTTTGGATCGATTTTTAAGTAAACAAGAAGTGGAGAGGAGAAACTTACAGCTGGTGAGCTCTTTGATTCTCTTAACACATTCACATCTATTGCTCAGTTCATGTATTGAATGTTACTCATGCAGGCTGGTATTGCATCTCTTGTGATTGCAAACAAGTATGAAGAAGTTTATGGGCCACAATTACGTGACTATGAAACTATTTGTGCGGGAGCATACACAAGAGCAGATATTTTGAAGATGGAGAGGGCAATTTTGAAGACACTTGATTTTGGTCTGACAGTACCAACCGCTTTTACATTTTTGGCTCGTTACATCAAGGCATCCAACTATGGTCAATATCCTGAGTTTCGCAATCTGTCCCAATATTTGTGTGAATGGTCATTGCTGTCCTACACATGTTTGCGTTGGCCAGGCTCAATGGTAGCAGCTGCAGCAATTTACGCGTCTTTCAAAGCATTCAGTATCGAAGGTGATTGTCCATTCATTGTTACGTATGCACCTGATGACAAAGAATATTTTGTTAATAATAGCGTATGTGCAGAGGAAGATGATGATTGGCCAAGAGTACTTCGCAAGCATACAGGTTACACTGTTGAGGAAATTAAACCATGTGCAGCATACCTGGTGAACTTGATGGACAAGGCAACCAGCACGCAGTATCGTGCGCTGTTCCACAAGTTTAAGAAGAAAGAGTATTCAGGTGTAGCACGTTACAAAGCACCCACTACCTTTTTTGGCGTTATATCCCAGCACGCAAACACAGCCTCCAATAATGTGTAATAATGCGAAGAGTCAGTTATGTCCATGAATGAGTAGAGATGAGAGTGTATACAAATACGTAGTGTAAGTAGAGACACAAGCGCAAGTTGCTAATGATGAAAGGCTGGACAAATTTGAAGATCATGTAAATGTTTTCTTTCAGGGTGAATCATGCTTAGTGAGTGAATGATAATTATTCCGCTCATTTGAATGACCAGCAAGTAGCTGAAACTGGTGCCCAACCCAACTTAAGTAATGGGGATGTTACGTTGGAAGGAAAAGCAGTTGTAAACTGGCCAACATCGTGGTTGCGTCAATGATATGCCAACCCGATAGGGTGGGGTGATACAGTTCTAAAATACGTTCTGATTAGTACACAAGCTAGCGTTTGTCCGATACATGACTCTTTCTGGTACCGAACGGTCCAGCTTAGAATTCTTTGTGTTCAGGCGGCATGATCTTTGATTACGCTTGTTACATCCTACCATTATGATTCGTCATAAACAATCACGTCACGAGCGCATGCGGTCACGCTTTTCAAAGAATCCGACTATTCAATTGCAGTGATGTTACATGTGCCAACCCAACTTACTTCGTCACCTGTTTGAACTTAAATTCAACTTCTGAGCTTCATTTATAACCTCATCAACACCCATTGGCACCCATCTATCTTTCATGAAAGCTTTTGCAACACCTGCATGTGAATCTATTACAACTGATAGGTTGCCCAGTGCGTAAACTTGCAGCCCGGATATCAGACGTCCTAGACGAGGTACAAAAGATAATTCAGCTTGCTGAGCACGATCAGACAAGAAGTCTTTAATGGAAACTTGCTCATTTTGTTTCCGATACTCGTGGATAGCGGCATTTGTTGCATGCTTATTTGTAATCCCATGTGCTTCAAACTCTTGAACTCTTGGGTAACCGCGTGGAAGAGGAAACGATTGCTGAAAGTCTGTGACAACAGTGCGTGCAACAGTAAGCTGGTAGTGTACTCGCGGTTCAACTTGGACGGATGGTGGTGATATAATCTGCTTCATTCTATCAAGCCATCCAAACACTTCAACATAGTTGACTTGTGGACTGTTTAATAACCAGAAGTGGAGAACTTCATGCAGCTTGGGGAAAAATGCTCTCTCATATATACCTGCAGACAACCAGCCATTTTGCAAGCATCACTGTCACATGTGCATCCTGGGCATCTCAACGCAGGAAGGGAGCTAGGAGCATCTTCTAGTGACTTGTTCACGAAAGTGGTCAAAACCCTTTCCATGACAAGCTACACACGGAAAGTAACGAACATCAGTGCTCACTGTTCAAAAGCTTGGAGGCATGCAAGTCAACAAGAATAATTCACTTGAATTTAACCATTGAGCTTCCTCTTCACTATATGCACAACTACTCTTGTGCCAGGGAATGTCAGTACAGGTAAACATTGAGTGAACACTCTCCTCTGCATATACCAAGAGAGTAACAACCATGAGATACTGATTGATGCCTTACTCAAGTTCACCTGAGGCCCCAGGAAACTATGCTGTAAAAAGAGACCACAGCAGGAGCTGCAACAAATTGCAAGACAAACGATGTACACCAGATTATAGTGAACCAATTTCTACCATTCTTTTGACTGCCGAATTACAATCCTTGCTGCTATGACTGAACATTATATGCAGCAAACCAAGTGTTACTGGCGTCGGGGGGGCTACGTACCTGCTAGCTGCCTCACAGACAATATTTCAGTCCATGCAGCACACCAATTGCAGGGGGTGGTGTTTTCCCGAGTGGGTTGCGGGTACAAATCAAGTGTGTGATGCATGGCACCCTCTAAGGCTGGAACAATACTTTTATCCGTCAAGCTTGAAAGCTCTTCCAAAGTCCACACTTGCTTCCATGGAGACAAAAGTGCCTGGGCAGACGGCTCAGGCGGAATCCATCCCTACAAAAACAACTTGGCACTACAACCCATAACTAACGAAAAACACTGTTTCTAAAAGCCATATCCATAAATTACGTCACTCCATGGTACAATCCAAGTATAAGGTTACACAAAGCGTATCATGAGCATCTTCACACTTGCTTACAATTCACCAAGTAGTGTGTGCGAGTGTGGAAGGTTCCTGTGTTGGTCTGCAAGCACCAGAGCTAACGCACCACAAGTAGTTGACCTAGCCCCTTGCGGACGAAAGGATACAAGTCCTTCAGCTCTGTGGGCATGTGGGGCAGCCATGGGTGGAGCCACAAGTGCGGAGGGGGGCCCATGGCAGGCGCCGCTGCCCAGCTATGAGTGACTGCCTGTATCCGCGGCAGTATCAAGCTCCGCAGCAAATGTGAATATATAGGTGGTGGCAGAACAACTGTCCAGTGGTCAAAGAAGTGAAGCAGTGGGCCGGGCTGAAAAGGATCCCATGCGGACACAACCATCCGCAAGGGTGGAACCAGTGCCTCCATGACGAGCTCCGAAAACGGATCTGCTGGTGACACCTCAGACACCATGTGAGAGGTCAAAGGAGCACTTTTGCTCTCAAGAAGCCGTTTCCACGCCACAAACTGAGCCAGCCACTGCAGGGGCGACTGCATTGGATTCCACGATGCGAGCTCAGACTTCAAGCTGGGCAGCAATTGGTACACAACTATTGCAGAGCAATCAAACATTGTGAACTCAGCTGGGAAATGCTCTTTGATCTCTTCGTAGATTGCTAGCAGCTCATCCGGCGCCACGTGCTGCTCATGCATCCTCTCATCAACTATCGAAACCATTTGCAGCACCTGTGTACACACAATACATACGGCTCGGTACACACAGGCAGCACTGACACATGATCGCACATGCATGGTCGTTTCAGAAACTGTCATACAAGTTCTATGCATCCATCACACTCCTGAAACTCAGAAAATGTGGCAAGAAGCTTGCAGCAGGTGAGGCGCAAAACGAAATCCTGCTCTTTCCAAGGGGCAAAATCTTCACAGAAGTAAGTTAGGCTCCGGTACTGTCTGCATTGTATAATACTTGATATTGGTACGAGAGTATCAACACTGCATGTTGCATTCCCAATACCAGTGCCCATGCAGAAGAGTCGGAAACAAAATGCCACTTGCAATGAGCTCCTTATTCTATGTACTCTTTCTCATCTAACACAAATAATGAAGACATTATCCACATGTTGCACTAAGAAGATCACTAACGACTTGCATGGATTGGGGTTTGAAAATTTGTAACAGCAGCAAGTGTATGGACAAGTACCTGAGTTGCATGCTCAAGTTCTTTGTCCAGGTCATGTACGTCTTTCTCTAACTGCTCAACTTGACTTTGAAGCATCTCGGCATTCTCTTGCTCCCTCCTGACCTTACCATCAAGCCGTCTGATATCAGCTTCAGCAATATCCACCAGCAGCTTGAGATTATGCTGTAGTTCAGGAAACGGGATATCGCCTGTGTCATCATCCTTTCTAATGGCATTCAAATCCTCCATGTTGTTTACCACTCGTGTCTGCGGTCCTGTGAAATCCAGGATTGTCACAGCTGGCGAGGCCGCTAAACCAAACACACCCCCTGCAGCTTCCTCTTCAGCGACCAGCTCATCAGCACTCTTCACAACACTGAAATTGGCAGCCTTGGTGCGGTTCTTCGCCATCCATGCTCGTTTAAACGCACTCTGGGCCTGAGCCTTCTCCTCCGGCTTTTTCTTCGAAACTGTTTCGTTCTGCTTGGGCTGCAGAGACGGCTCAGCTCCTACCGCACCCAGGCCTGCACCCTTGGGGCGCATTGCCGCCTCGAGAGGCTTTGATATACCCTCCCTAGTCTTACCCAAACCCTCTCCTGGCTTCCATCCCATGAGTTTAAGCAACTTAGAACCAATCCCTTTACTGTGGTTCTCAAACTTTGCGAGCTCGGGATCTGCTTTAAGAACTCTCTTGCGCTGTTGAGCACCCTCGCGCTCAAGGGCGGCAGCCTGGCGTTTCTCCTGTGCGGCTTGGAAAACAAGACGTGCTGTTCCACTATCACCCAGCACTGGCTCATATTCCTCTGCTTCGTCATTGCCAGAGTGAGACCGTTCTTGATCCTCCACGTCAACTTTGCCTGTACTCGAAAGTAGCCCCATAGTATCAAGTACGATGCAAAGTACATGATAAAGTGACACGTATGGTTATGTTCTTTTTCACAAGAAGCTTAAACGGCATATATAGCATAAAGACGCAAGAGCGAAAGGAAAACTTTTCTGAGCACACCCGCCTTCCTGTGCTGCGAAAACCCACTCACATCACTAGCCCAGCTTGTGTACCTGATGAAGGGGATCCGTGCTTGTCACTAACCACTATTTCTTCATCCTGAGGTTCCATAGTTCCCATGACATGGCCGGAAGAAACAAAGGACACTTCTTTGTGAAGCGCCGATGGATCAGCTGAACCACCTCTACGACGACGTCTCTTGAACCCTTCATCTTCATCGTCAGAAGATCCCTGGAATACACCATACAATCTATCTTCTTCTGTTTGCTGTCGTTTCGCTTTCTTGGATGTGTAGAAGAACTCTTCGCCAATCCACTGACCCCCCTCGAAATCATTTTCTGCGCTTAATCTTTCATGATGTTGAAATTCGTCCATAATTTACAAACTTGAGTCGAGCCGTCTCTTTTCATGACATTTGCCCTAGCGTACAACGTCCTTAATTTATACTTGGACTCTGGTCCATTCCAATCTCAAGATGCAACGCGGCTTCTTTGTGAGTTCATTTTACAAGCAATATTTCAACGCTGCATGATGGAGAGAGGTGAGAAGTTTGAAGAGGGTTTCACGGTATTTTCTTTCAATTTTTTTTCCCCGGTAAACTTTTCATTTAGTTGTGTACAAGGAGAAAAACAAGCTTGACCAATCTCTGCATCAACAGACTCGACAAAAATCCAGACTCAAAAATAATCTTAGAAACCATCTGTTTCCCCACGGCAATGATGTGAGTTGGGAGAGTCAGACTGAGCATAAATGTAGATAGAGAGAATTGTTATCCGGGATATCTTATACGTGTATTACTCACTGTAGTGCGCGGCCGCGTCTTCCCCAACTACAACAATGTCCACGACAGGCTGCGCTTTTCTGAACCGAGCTATGATAACAAAACAATTGAGCCGTCAGGCAATGCATGATGTAGGGGTCAGGCAACTTACTTGTGAAGCTGAAAAGAAACAAATTATCGTGCGAGTGAACTTGACGGTGTGTTTGAAAGGTGTGGGATAATTTTTGTGGATCACTACTTCAACCAGAAGAGAGTTGGCCAATGAAACAAGGTTGTTGCAACACGGTGGGTACCCGTTTCGACCAATTGCAATTGAACATTGACCAAGGCTTGTACTCTACAGAACTAAAATGGGACGGGTTTTTCATGCGTTACTCATGAAAAAAGACTCGATTTTTCATATTTTAGTATCATATGTCTTGAGATTACTATATTCTAAGTAATCAGTTTCAGTCTCTAGCATGAGCAGTGACTTAGAATTGGCATAACAAGCGCTATTCGTCGTGCGTTCAGTTTGACTATCCGAACCGCAATGAGGAAAAATGGAGATGATATGCGCAGTGAACAACTAGTAATTGAAGCAAACTGGATGCATGAACAGCGTAGACTTGTGAATCTGTGCAAGGAAGAATTTACAAGAGGCGGTAAAAATAACACAGCTGGTGCAACTAAGCAGGACACATTATTAGTGATAATTTTCAAGCTATCTCAGCAAAGTGTCTCGGAAACTTTGTGCTCCTTGGCCAATCATTGCACCGACGCTCCCGAGAGGCTGGAAGATTGACTCCCCAACATTAGACAACGCGGGTGATATCGGCAGGGATTGCTCCGAAGACCTGGACTCACCGCGGTGTCCGGACACCAGTCGCAGCTTTTCCAGCAGCTCTTCGCGCATCTCCGCGCTGTTCATGCCATTCATGATGTTGCCCAAGCGCTCGCGGAACCCAGCTTGAACACGTCGGCTGCCAGGGGCTGGATTCGAAAACTCAGCCACCTTATGGATGCCATGCTTCAGCACAGCCGTCACCAACAAGCCGATCTTCTCATCACCAAGCTGGTTTTGCGGCCTCTGCATCGGAGCTTGCTTGATAAGGCACCAGGCACAGGAAAACGCATAGCAACAACACGCTTCATTACACTGTCGCAGCACAGAGCTTGGGTGAGCCAGGAACGCACAGATTCGGCTCTAGCAAGCAGGGCTCCGAACTGCTGCTTAGATGACAGCACATCACACTCGATGGCAAAGCAAATGCGACCGTTGCGCTGCTCTTTCACACCACGCCCAGCATCATTCAAAAACTCTTGAACAAATCCCTCGTATAGTCGATCATTCCTGGTGGCTCTGAGCCTCTTGGCAGTATCGATTACACTCAAACCAACTAGTTGCACCTGCAGCCAGGTCATCTAGGAGTCAAAGGCAGCGTTCAGCGAGCACTGGATGTGGCTCGGGCAATAAATTTTCGTACAGGCAGGGTGCATGGACGCTATACACCTGTGCTTGACTTTCCAGCATCTGCTGACGCTCACGCAGTGTCCGAAAACGGCGGATGGCATCGGCTTGCCACCATGCAGGGCCTTTCCCCCCTCCCCCAAGGGCACTGAAGCCACGGCGTGTGGCAGGTGGCCACCGCCGGACATTCGACGGATGATGAAGGGTGTCTGCTTCCTCTTGAAGGAATTTCTGGAGAGATTCCCACTCTGTAAGAGAGCTGGAACGGCCTTTCGTAGCACCTGGTGGATCTCCCTCTAGTGGAGGCCCTGCCGTCGAAACAATCACCTCAGAAAGGTTGAAAAGAGCACGATGCAAGGGAGTAGCGTATGTGAGATGCTGTGCAGAGATCTGAGCCTTCAGTGTGCCCTGCACCATGGCTCTTACATCACAAATCATGAATAACTTACATAATAGCACCATCAACAGTTCCACAGGGGCGCTGGTACTCCTGTGCTGCTGCCTGAATGCGAACAGACGGGGTGCACACCAGTGTGACGTTCGGCATGGGCGTAATAAGGGGTAGGACGAAGCTGAGCCACGTGTCAGCGGCTTGCTCGTGGAGTACGCCTCGGCATTGAGCAGAATTTTTTTCGTTTAAGAAATCGTAGAACTGGCTGGCGAAGTCACCGGAGCGCGACAAGTCAGTTGACGCCCGCAAGAAACTGTCCAGCAGGACTAACAGTACCAGGTCTTGGTCGCATGTTTTCAGCGCTTTTGTGAGGGCCACATCGCTGCACTCCTGCAGCCTCATCAGCTGGGGTACAGCTGCTCGGTCTCGTGGATCAAGTGCAAGCAACTCTTCAGCCAGGCTCACGAAATGCTTCCCCTGCACAATCAAACAGCGTAGCATGAGCGTCAACCCCGCTTCAACGCAGTAACTACTGCTGCCGAGCAGCAATAGAGAAATGACAACTCGTCTAATATGAATGAATGACACTCTTGGGCCACAGGCGCCAAAATTCTGGCTTCTTCCCATCAGGCAAGAAAATGATAGGACGTTTCTGTTTTACCTTGCTTCCAATGATCCTTCAGGCAAGCATTTGAACCTTCCTCACTGCTCGAATTCTAGACAGCATTGGCATTTGCTACAGGAGATACAATCTTGGATGTCGCTGATATATCTGATAATGATGTTGCAAATGATTCCGTGCAAACGGAAACAGAGTCCTGGGTGACCAGTATCTTCCTTGCATCTAGTTCTGAAGGTAGGCTACTCTTGGATTTACTGCTTGTGAACTGTGAGTCTGGGTATGCACAGATAGTCTGTGAATCATTTCTTCTGTGGCTTCGAACGTTGAACCAGACAAGCTAGAAATCTACCTTTTTTTATCATTAATAGATGTAATAGATGTACAGCTTGCATGCATGTCTCGGCAGGATATCAACTCTTACCCCGTTTATTCAGCATGTCACATAAATTCGGACCAGGAAAATCCAAGCTTTCAATGGGACATGGTAAAGTTGTAGATATTCTGGTGTAACGTAATGACGGTAAAGTATTGTGAGTACTTGTCAAGGCGCTTTTCGAAGTTCCAGCGTGCTAAGTGAGCCCAGAAAGCCATATCTAGTAACGCAAGTTCGACAGCGAGGCACTTAAACGAAGTCTGTGCTGCAAAACATTCAAAGTATAACGCCAAAAACTTCGAGTAACCAGGTAGGGCTTCAACTCGTTCAATCAAAACAAGTGTGCCTGTACGACATACTGGATGGCACTGCATTCTGCATGGTTCGTGAACACCACGTTGTGGCTGTTTGGTTGCCTCAACAAGATGCCATTCACAACCATTTGTACGTATGTGCATCAGCATAGGACACAGGTTACAGAGTGAGTGGACGAGGGCGCACCAGGGCGTAGCCTGCAACAGTGGCCCAAGATACCCCGGTGGAGTTATCCAGTCTCTCCCTCAGCCACTTGAGGCACGCCTCACGGTCGTGGCCGATGATATCAATGACCGCCTGTGACCACCGCAGGAGAACAGGGCCACTTGCAATGGGCAGGTCCGGGTCACAAGCGAGGTCGAACGCCAGCTTGTAGTCCTCGCAACTGCAGAGGACATCAGCGATGTACTGCAGGCGGTTGTGCATGATGAGCCATCCCAGCTGTATACGGGTTGTCCCTCTTCCAGCCTGCACGTCTCTGTCTCTCCACGTCTCCAAATCCACAGAACTTGTAAAAATGCCAGTGTGCTCTTTTGAAGGCACAGATTCTTGAGGCTCGTTTCGGCAGGACTGCATGAGTCTACAGAGAGGAAAAGCTTACCCCGGACGGATGATGAAGAGAGTTGAGAAGGCGTGCGTGGCGCACACATAGCGGAATGAGTGCAGCGTCTATGTCCTGGGGAGCATGCAGCCGGCCGTAAATTGCTGCCTGTATAAGCTCCTTCTGTGGTGTCACACGGTGCATCCAGCTTGCGGAGAACACCAGGTCTGCGCAAGCAGCTGCTAAAGCACCGCTTGGCCTTGATGGCTCACTGGGCAGCTGCTTCAGGCTGTCAATAAGGATCTCACACCGGGCATCCCTATTCTGATAGTGCTGTGAAGCCTGCAGGAGAAGGCTGGCAGGCACATTATCTTCTGTTGACTGGACCTGCATCGGCTTGCACACCACATCACTCTCTGTGGAATGTACCACCATAGGCTGTTGTGCTGGGGCTTTTTCAATGCGGAAGCAAGCCCTGCCAGGCCACAAAAGTACACTCTCTAAATAGGAATATTTGTGGTGGTTCTCGTGCTATTCTACACACTCATGCTCCACAGAAGCCCTTGTTGTACATCCAGCAACACGCTGTAAGGAAAAGCTGCAAAAAGGTTGGCTGTAAACAAGAGATGCATGATCAACTACGAGTGCACGAACTCAGACCATGAGTGAGGATCTCCACACAAGAGTGCGAGATCACAGAATATCTCACCTCGAGCAAGGGCTACAGGCTGCAAAGAGCTCGGCCCCCTTGCTATTAGACTGTTAAAAATACGTGTATGTACTGTTGGTGGCAATCGGAGGATGCGTGGTTGTGAGCCATACCCGCTGAACTGCCATGGGCACATCTCGTAGGAGGAACCAGGACCTTGCACTGAGGACAACGCATCCATCCAGCTCAGGGCCAACATGGCACACCTCCTCACCCTCCAAGGGGATTTCGCACCCAAGGCCGGAGCTACTGAACACAAACAGCCGCCTAGAAACTTCCTGGCTGTGCTCTTGCTTCACAGCAACCGCCACAGCTGACTCGGCAACCCAAGCTACTGACACTGCTGTACAACGCAGGGAGCTCGAGCCTGACGAAGGCGTGAAGCTACGCTGCAGAGCGTCCAGCGTGACAGAGGCACTGACGGCATCTTCTCTGTAAGCAACCTCGCATCTACGTCACAGCGTTTTCATACTGGATTTCTTTTCGTGTTACAAGACATTGAAGGTAGAAATTAATCAAGGGTCCCGTACATTGGTGTGTGCTCGTGCACGTCTGAAGGTATAATGTGAAGCGAGGACTCCCGATCCTGGGCAGTGGGCTTAGTAATGATAGCCAGGGGTTGCCCTGTGACAGGCCCAACGGCGATCATCTTCGCCACCCATGGAAACGGCTTCTCGAAGTACGTTGTGTTGCTGACGAACAGCAAGCCTCCAGTTGCAGGTGCCAGGACCACCTGAACAAATAAACAGTTCGCTCAGCATCCAAAAGGGCAAACCAAGATAGCAGAAGACTGAGGACTCACACAGGAGGTGACTCACTCCAACCCACAGCCAGACGTAGCTGTCATTTCGGCCAGGCCCCCTGGTGACCACTCATGCAGATCCTGGAGATCTATCCTCGATATCTATCTCACCATCTATCCGTACGTTAATGTATAGCACTGAATAGTGGTTATCGTGACTGTAATGATGCACAGGACGTAACAAGGGCAGGCTTCTTCGCATGGCAAAGTCAGTGATACAGGTACGGCTCTATTCATACTGAAACACGTGCCAGAGATGGAGAAAGGTGCTTTAACAAGGAGAACTTGATGCAGGAATCCAGGTGTACAGGCTCAGCAGAAACGCCAGAGCTAAACCATGTGCTACCAGCTACTCTACCTTATCACCACATGTGCTACGAAGAGCCCTCACAACAGAGCAGTATGTAACATTAAACTCCATTGTAGCCAACTATCTGTACAGCCAAGAGAATTGAAATACACCACGTGAACAGCTTCATTATCAGCAGACACAGTCCCCAAATCACGTGCAGTCAGATCAAATCAGGTTGAGAGGTGATCATGAGCTGAAGCACCTAACTTAATTAATTTTATTGTTGGTGAAGGCGGAAGTTGCTCGATTCGCAGGTTCACAGTGACTGGAGACCTGGACATTACTGTGAACGGTGTGAGTGAAGCAGCCCGTGAATGAACTTAATTTAGTTGTTACGGGTCGTCCCCTTGCTAGATTGAGTACAGAGTAAGCAGGGCATTTGTTTTCTGTGTGGCCTTGTTGGAAAAATGACTGGCCTGCTTGGATTATGTCTACATGTGCACACCTGCATTGCTCCGGAAGGCGAGCCTATGTCGGAGCTGACTGAAGACACCCCGAGCAGGGCCATGCTTTCCACGAGAAGCTGCCTGTCAGACGGTGGCAGTGGGAGAGTTTTCTGGGAGATGCTGACTTGCCCTGTCGCAAGGCTTCCTTCCCAAGTGGATAGCACGAGCTCCGGAGGTGCTGTGTCTGAGGAATAAGCCAACACAACCACCCCAGAGTGGAAGATACAGACCTGAGTGACTTCGCAATCCTGTTTACAGACTCTGAAGATATGCACTCTCCTCCCTGCACAGTTCCAGCACTATTGTTACACAGTGTTTGTACCCAAGATATGACAGAAACAGCAGTACTTGTACATAATTGAGAGCCTGGTAGCACTTGAGTGCTACCATTGCGTGAAGCATCACGCTTGTACCAGTCGAAACTTGCGGAGATAATACTGTTGCCATCTACGCAGCAGGTGTTGATGAAATTAGTGCGAACGTTCCTTGCGTCATTAACGACACACTCATGGTGCTAAGTTGACCGCGCGTGAATTATGGGATACAATGCGCACCTTGAGGGGATATAACAGAACAGGTGCCCTTGGAAGACACGCAGAGCAACATTTCTGGTTCTGCCCATCCAACTCCAACTAAGCTTCCATACCTTTGGCCCAATACGTTAACAAGACTGAGGCACACGTGGTGGCTTCCGCTAGGGTTTGATATCGTAATTTGACTCAACTCCGGCACTGGTGTCACCGCAAGTTGCAAGGGTGCCGGGTAAACAGCAAGCAGCCCTCCCATTGGCGCAAGCGACACCTTCACGATATCCGCCGGGGTTAAATCCCCAAATAATATACTACATCATCAACCAAGTTTTATATCTCACTCTTGTAAGACTGTTTATGAGTGAGGTACTGCTGATGGCTCAATACATGTTCGAAGAGCAGTTGACAATTGCAAGGATACTCACCTCTCTTGAGTTGGATACCCACGCTCGTTACACTGGAAGAGACGCTCCATAAAAAGCTGTGTCTCAGAATCTGCGCTGGACATAACTTGCGTTGGTCTAAGCTCAGCCTGGTCCACCTTGCTGAGCGTGGTCCACGTTCCATCTGCACAACTCCCCGATGCATCAACTTCAGTACTTTCCGATCACGTATCATTTCAAGATTCAAAAAAATGCATAAGCTCTTTGCAACTCGGTTTAGCACACATTCCGGAAGGGATATAGTCTTGCGCAACACAGCAGGATCCGCGCCCATTCCAAGCAAGTATCAACCACAATGGTGAGAACCATCAAGGTGATATGAGAACAACTATTCGAGTGGCCATGCCCCTCATCAATTTCAATTGCGCGTGGCGCGAGACTTCAAATCGAAGTGTGACACAGTATCGAGAATCGTTTTGTAGACATTCCAAACGTTGTTTCCTTCACTCATCCTTGAAAGATTTCTCCAACCATCTTTCACTCGTATATCACGCAGTTTACCTTGTGCCTTCCTAAGGATATGTGCTGTATGTCACACCGTCGAGCTCAATTGCGCATCAACGCATGGCCAAAAGTACTCGATACAACCACTGTTCCTGGATCTTCAGCATTCAAGGACCATCCAAGAGAAAAAAATATGAACTGTGCAGAAACTTGGATAAGTACAAATGTTGGAAGTCAATTTGTCCAACGAACGACGAATCATTCACAGAAGGTGCCTCTCAAGCACTGTGAAGTGCACATATCAACCAGTATTCAAATACATCGCGTTCTGTAATAAGCTCAATAACGCACAAAGATTGCAGACTTTTTTTATTGTCGCACATGGAATGCAACAATCTCTAATCGAAGGTTTTACAACAAAGAATGTGGTATGTTACACAGAATCAGAATTGCCCAGTTCCGACACAGGAACATTGCTTCATGGCCTCGTTCGATAGTTTCCATAAACTAAAACTCTGCCAAAAGAGTAGCAGCCATCAATATCGCTCCAATTGTTATCCCCTGCCATGTTCGATGATCGTACTTGCATTTTTTCGCCTCAGGCCACAATTCGAGGATGCAAACAGCAAGCATGATACCACCTGTAAACAGTTGCGTTGTCAGCGGAGACACGTTGCGAGTCACGGAACTTGGGGAAAGTACACACGGCACATATACTTACCCATGAACGACATTGTACACTGAAGCCTCTGCTCAGTAACAAAAGGCTTGACGAAAAGAATTGATAGCAGGGCTCCAAAAGGCTCAGAAAGACCGCTCAAGGTTGCAATCATTAAAGCGTTCAACCTGCTACCAGTTGCTGCGTACACTGGTGCAGCAACAATTATACCTTCCGGAATGTTGTGGAGAGCAATGGCTGTTGCCATGATCCACCCCAACCCCGTGTACGAAGAAAAAGCCACCGCTAATCCTTCTGGCATGTTGTGCAACGTCATGGTGAAGGCCATAAGTAGCCCCAGTCTGCATCGTCACTCTCCCGTCAAACTCTTGTTCACACCACAACAGGGCCAAAGCATTGAGCCACTTCTTGAATATTGCTGTCACTAATTCAGGTTACTAACGATCTGATGAAAGCAACTCTGTTTGAGATAATCAAGCACAACATCTCTAGCTTCCACAAGTCATTCTTGCTTCAACTCTTCTAACATTCAACGACCATCATTCCGACAGGGCATCAAACTCGAAAGGAGCAAGGTCAGTCAATGGAGTGAGCAGAACAATGGATATTTCACTAAGACAGAGAAGACCAGTGACAATTTACTGCCTCTGCACGGGCATGGGCTCTTATACATCTGGCTGCATGAAAGATTAAGACAATCACAGAGAACTTGAGAAAGTCTGAAACTTGGATCATGAACCACATAACTTGTACTGCTCACGATGATTCTATTGGCTGCTGGCACACAAGAATACACCTCTCATCATTACAACTGGGACATAAACTTGAGAAGGACAACAGTGTGAATGAAAAATGTCTAGATTGTTTCAAAGTTTGATCAATAGCCACCAGAACCAAGTCTCTATAAATTATTGGCTCATAAACTGGCTCTATCATACATACATGTGGATGGAAGAGAAGCCCTGATTTTCTACCCCATGATCCTAGTAGGTCCCAATCCACTCCAGCACTCAAAACTCACAAAAAAATACATTGTGACAGCAATAAGCAACAGTCAGACTAAAATGTGTAATTACTTTTTAGGGTGAGTACAACCTGGGCCCACAATATATCCATGAGATCAAGCAAATCCAGATCGAACAAGCTAGTGCTCTTCAGACTGTTACAGTCACGTACCTCAACAGTTGAGAGGGTGGAATGGACTGGCTAGGTTCGGAATCAGAGACCTCAGACTTCTCATCAGCCTCATATGGCTCCACTGCGGCCTGGCCATCAGTGATTAAGGTTTGGTCCTTCATCCTTGATCGCTTCTTCGTGACCTCTGACCTAGTTACTGTGTGAACAGCTCTTATTTCCTTGTTGGAACTAGATTTGGAGCTATGTGAGTCACTCTGCATTTACGGTACAAGCTAAGACAGTCCAGCATGTCTAGTAATTGACAATACACCTGACAACAGTGCAAGATGCTAGCACCGTTGAAGACAGAAGGTACATTCTCCAATTAATTTCACGAAAGTTACGCAATACGCCTACGGTATGAGAAGATCCAAACAATGATTTGTATAGTCTTAGTGCATCCTACGATTCACAAATCACGGTAAAGATACGCCCATCAAACTTCACTACTAGTTCACGTAGGAGCACTTTGACGTGCACAGCTTCCCTTGAAACATTTCAAAAGATGTAATATAAATGTCATAAATGTCGTGCTCAGAGGAAAGTTGCGCTTGTTGGTCGCTTTTTATAGAACCATGAGTGAAAGTGCTTGGCATGTAAATTCTGCGGACATTCTGAATTCTGTGGACAGAAATTCTATTAACGTGCAGTCACGAATCGAAAGATGCAGATCCAAAGATAGATTCCAGCACCTCGAACTCTGGAAAGAATGGTTGGAGTACGTAGTACAGAAGGATCCCGGCTATCAAGCACACGGTGATGGGAAGAAAGCCATGCTCTAAGCCATTCTTCAACCACAGCTCGATGATTGATAATGTCGCCATCACGCCTAATGCAAGTCCAAGAAGAAAAGCTAGTGTTGCGTCGTCTGGCTTGCGTACCTGCAAAGTACAGAGTGTCCTGCAAGAGCAAAGCACTCAACTCCTGTGCGACCAAACCAGATAAAATCCACACAGCTATTGTACTTTCAAGCTCCTGTATTTCAATACGAAACAATTTAAAAGGATCTATCAAGGGAAGAAGAGATTACCACAGCTGCGATAGCTCCAAGCGTTGTCGAAAGCCCTGAAAACAAGTTCGTTTCAGAATACGTATCCACGGTAATAAAGCTGATGCAGAGCTAAGCCTCTCATGCTGGGAATAGTTTGCACAACGCATACCGGCTAATGTTGATAGAGAGAGAGCTTGTAAGTCATCTTCTGTCACGATACTTTGCTGATATCCCAAGAACCCCACTCCCGCCACCATACCAACTAGTCCTGATAAATATGGATGAGAAGAATCGCTAGAGACGGCTGGTTTCGGAGAGATGTTCAACGATTGTCTATTGGGTAGCGAGCGGAGTAAATCAAGTACTGGGCGGTCACACTTACGGAGTATCCCAGAATTATTCCACACTGCATTTGACCGCAAAGTACAAAGCTGACAATGGTTATTCCCATTGCGCCCTAGAAACATGAGTAGTTGTACTGGACGTTTCTACAGCCAGCTGGTTATGCTGGTGACAAATTTTCCACAAGTGCGGCAACGCCCGCTTATCGAGGTGTAAACTTCGAAGATGCAGGGGTATGACGCGCAAACTACCTCATTTCTATGGAGTACAGGTTGGATGAAGCTGCAACAGTCACGATCCTGACACGTTTGCGTGGATGACTTTCACAATTCTTACTATTGGGCGACAGATTTACCGTTACTTCAGATGAAAATCATGGCTTGTCACGATGAGAAACCTTTTTTTTGGTTTGGGTATTTTTAAAGCGCTTTGCACAAAGGAGTGCTCCCAACAAGATCGCGCTGTAGCGTTGATAGTTGAGTTGAGGGGAAAGAAACAGCGCATGGGTAAAGAACAGAACTTCTCTTGCTAAACGGCGTGGATATTCAGCTAAAAAGTGTTGTCTCTGAGAAAGTATTATCTCTGAAGTCTAAATTTTGTGCCCACGGGTGTGCCAACGACTTGGCCCAGGCCAACGCCGAGGTTAATAAGCCGCAAGAGGGATCGGCTTCACTAACTTTCTAATTAACAAGTGTAGCCCAGTGTGATTAATTCGCTAACGGATAACGTTAATCAGCGGTCATGACGATATTTTCTTGCACTTGAAAATAATTTAGACGATACACGCATGAAACGGGAGATGAGACACGTGACTATCATCTGAATCCTACGTGATGCGCCTGAAATAGGGCCAAGTTACAAAGTGAGGGTATAACTTCTTGAAAGACGACTGGGGTAGACATGACATTCATTTCCTAACCGTGCTCCATGTAGCATTTGCTGAGCTGCCGAGCCGTGTAAATGCAGCTGACTCGTTTTACTTCAGATGCCTTGTGAGTTGTAGGGCACTACATGGGAGCATGAAGTTACACTGTATACCTTAATCTACATCATAACATGTATGAATGAAAACCATTTGAAATCTCACTTATGTGCTTTCGATGCGTTGTTCGCAACTAATAGTACATCGTGATGGACGATAGCAGAAATCTAAGCAACACCAGGTAATCTCAGTCATCATTGGAGTAGATTGGGAGCTTGTGTGTCCATTCATCTACAAATGAGACAAATGGTAGTTGTAGAATGACTCTAACCTCCCTGATTTTAAATTCAAGTTCTGAAAACTGTATACACCCAGAATCTTAAGGCAAGTCTGTAGACGATACCGCAAGAGTTTGAGGCTTTGAGGGTTCCCCTGAAAAAAGTGAGAGTAGCAGGGGGCATTTTCACTCTGGTAGCTCGCCCTGAGTTTCACTCTTTTCCAAGCACACCCACAAAGTATGAGTTGTGCATTGTATTGGAAGCATGTCTACCAGCACCAGAGAATTTTGAATTCTGCATGATTGAGGACACATTCGTGAAGCTTCATTCTGTCAAGCAAATATGCGCTTTTTCAAGAAGATACATGCTACTTCAACATAGAAATCGATTCTCCAAATAAAGTAGACCATAAATGTCGGGTATAGTAGTGCTTGTTTGAGCAGAGAGCAAACACACAAACAAGGTGATGTAGGTGTGATAATACGAGATTATCATGGGTAGATGTATGACAAAAGTGTCTGAAAAGCATTGGAATATGCGTCGTGAGCGAATGACTATCCTCAGACACAGGCGCTTTTGGGGATTCGTCACAGAAGGTGCAGGGTGATTAGTTTGAATTTTGAGTTCTATAATGCACCCAAGGTATACTCCCTACAGCCGCCTAAGCATAAATCTGTTTGTTGAGCAGATGAGCTAGTTGCATATTTACTGCTAGCTTGTGAGGGTATAATGATGGACTTTGCAAGTGAAATGATCTGGGCTATAGCTTTTTCTTATACAGCACGAGTTCCACAGGCACATGTTTGAAGGTGGGAATCGGCCACCCCAAATCTCCTTACTGTGACCTAGTACGAGGTCTGCCTGCCTTCAAGTTATTAGTATTGCATCACAAAGTGCACATGACAATCCTGTACTGTGTGAACATTTAAAGGGACTGGAACTCCACAGAGTTCAATTATAAAGGTTGTGGCCGATAAACATGAAGGACTTTGTCAAAGCAGTAAAGATTCAGCACATGTAGATATGCACTGGTGCGTTGCCACAGGATTGGATCAACTATGGTGGCTCATGCTATTTCAAATTTGTGGTGCCCCGTTTGCCCACGATTCTGCTTGCACCAGGAAGCTGCTGAGTGATTGGCCATTCTTGCGCACCCGAAACTGGACAACTATTCAACCCTGGCCCAAAAAAGCTTTGGAAGATGTTGACTGCCTGTTAGGAGAGACTGATAAGTAAATTTCACTAGTACTGCTCAAGCAATATTCTCTGGTGGCACTCAGGTTGTTTAAGTTCTACATAAGGAAACAAGCTGCCATGCTCGATTTTAAATGCGTGTAAACCAATTAAGCTGTCCACATAATATATGCTCTTTGCTCCCCAATCTGCCCTCTCTACTCCTGAGAATGTTGTTTTTGCCCTAGCCTCGGGTTAGATAGGGTCCCTGGGGGTAATTGTTGCGATGTCATGTTCACTGTAATTCACTAAAATAGGATTGAATGAATCAACCTCTCACCAGATTACCACAAAAAGCTTTGTGTACTGTTTCTCGGCCATTTCTTTCCAAGTAAGCAGTGTTGGATGCTGAAATTTTTTTTATTTATGGCATACAATTTAAAAACAACAGTGCTGGCAGACCTGTTGCTCATGGATCTTGACATGCAAACTTTATAAACAATACTTACTTTATAAATAATAACTCTGAATTGAGTTTCACATCCTTGGGCTAGGGCCAGCATCTGGAGATTGTCAGCCGAGCTGCTGTCTAGTTTCTTGCACTTCACTTTGGCAATCATTCAATTCACCACAGGTACAGCTGCATTATTCTTAGCACTGCAGGAAACCAGAATGGTGTGTTCTCTTTCAAATTCCTCCACACCTGGCTTCAAGCAGAATGTAGGTAAAAAGCCAGTAGTACTTCCATGTCCACGTTAAGTGTGGCCTGTTCACATGTATTTCATGCACATAGCTTGTGTAATATAACCTTGAAGTTACAATCAATCTAGCTCTCGTAACAGGACACTTCATTTGCAGTCAAGGGATTTTCATTGTAGTTTTTCTTTGATCCGGGGTAATATGAATGACTGGCCAAGGGTTCAAGTATCGAGCACAGTTTCCAGATTGAAATTAGACTTGTTCAAAGTTTCGCAGTCAACTGCATGTTTGCATGGTTTGATACCCGAATTTGCCTTGATTGTGTCTGTAATCACACGGGGCAGAAACCCGGTAAAACATTGTCACATCTATTCTTTCAATGCACGCAAGACGTGCCTGTAAATGGCACAAGAAAAGTTTTGACAGGTACAAGTGTCCTAGGCAAGTTGGCGATTACCCTAAGAAGTCACAATGCGTAACTTTGCAACTCAAATGTATCAAATTACAGTAGACTATAAGTATGCCTACCGTCTGGCATGTAGCTAGCTACCGGATAATAGGCTCTGAAGTACTGTGCTGAAAACAAGTGGAGTGAACGAACGCATGGTGAGAGCAGGGACCGTTCATATAGGACACATAACAAGTCATTATGAGCTCAAGAGAGAGCTTTTTGCGCGATGGTAAAATATGAGCTGCAGTTTGAGTCCGGGAGAACATGTGCCCGCAAGTGTGATTTCAGGGTATATCTAGAATGACCATTGTAAGTGGAAACGAATAACCTGATAGCAATATAAAAAATATTGATGTTCAGACGTCATGTGAAGGTTGTTGTGTTATTCCGTGTCTAAAATGGCTCTTGAGAAGACAGGCACCGGGGCCCGAAATTTCAAATTACGAACGTTACCAATTACAGTGAGTTAACAGCACAGGAGGCCTCTTGAGTGTCAAGACGGCAAGAATCATAGTTATCCAGTCTTGTTAAACTTGTTTTAGTTGCTTCAAGCTTATAACCGGGCTAAACTTGGTCCCAGCCACAGGTCGGAGAAGGCAAAATGTCGAGATATCTCGTACGTTTCTGTAGCAGTATGTAATCACTTTGATGTTGAAGGTGATAATGCGAACATCATGTGCTTATTCTCATCGGTGGTAAGCTTGGATTTTTGTTGTGCAGACACTCTGTTTGAGAGGTTGCCAAGTGCAAAATAGACTTCTCGATGATAATAAGCCGCAAGCAAGCATTGACAAGTATCTAGTGATTTTTCAATCAGCGCACTCTGAATGCGTAGCTGCTCGGCACGCGAAGATAAAAAAGATACGAGTATAGGCAGCGGATCCATGCTTACTCCGAAGCACGAGGCTTCGTGCCATGCTAACAATCATATACTTGACACGCTGCCGCACTTTATCGAATTCTCTTGGAGAAGTGTGCTTTAAACAATAAATACATGTTGCTCTTCTTGTTGATGCTGAATGCATCTTTCAAATAGTAACCAAGGTCGCAGAGAGTACATACAGGTTCAGAATGGATGATTCTTGAGATATTTCATTGTATTACAACGCAGATTACCGTCGCTCACGTTTGTTCTTGTTCAAGCCCGGCAGAATGCGGAGTAACAACGATTTATGCCTTGGCAGTATTTCATAATACAAGCCAACCGTCCCTACAAGCCAACCGTCCCTACAAGCCAACCGTTTCTTTGAACGAGTTTTCAAACGTGTTGTGAACCAAAACTGGCGCCTACGGTTTTAATCTGCTATTTGTTTAATAAATATTTTCGCCCCAGCTCGCGCAAGAGTGGCCGCCATGGTCGGTCCCTCTAGAAACGTCTAGAGAAATGCATAGAACGAACTGCCCGGTGGAGAGACCCATGTTGCAGACCACAAGCTTCAAGACTATATCGATATAAACAGCATCACAGCTCTCTAATATGTAATACCGTCAACAAGGGAAGGTGGACTTTAAGCACGGCCCTTCGTTGTTTAGCGTTAGTTCAAAGCGAGTCCTCTAGAAACTGTTACAGCTTTGAGAGATACCTCAGGAAAATGTTTGGTGGATTTCCTTTCGGTGGAATACCTGGAGCAGCTTTCGGTGGCATGCCAGGCGGTGGTAGTGCTGGTGCCGAACGGGTGAACAACTCCAAGTATTATGAAACACTTGGTGTGCCAAAGAATGCAACGGACCAGGAAATCAAGAAAGCCCACCGAAAGCTTGCGTTGAAATTGCACCCCGATAAAGGCGTGTGAACCTCATCTGCATTTGTCGGCCCTGCCTGTGGTGATGCTAGATGTCAAGGCGGATTCGTGGGGCCCTTACTGCAGATGCTTACCAACTTCATTCAATCTTCAATATGTAGGTGGTGATCCAGAAAAGTTCAAAGAGATCAATGAGGCCTACGAAATTTTGAAAGACCCGAAAAAGCGTCAGTTATACGATCAGGTACGCTCGTACACAGGTCTCACGCAGAATCATTCATTCCTTTCCTTATGTGAGGAATGATGCAGTATGGTGAAGAGGCAGCTAAAGATGGGGGTATGGCTGACGGAGGTGGGGGAGGCATGGATCTCTTCGATCTACTTTCAGGCAGGGGTCAGCGCCAAGGTCCACGCAAGGGTAAAGATGTAGTCCATACTATCAATGTCTCTCTCAAGGACTTTTATTTAGGGCTGACCAAGTGCGTGTCACGCTCTCTGCTCGCCAAGCGAAATAGATTCCCTCAGAGTGATGTGTACATCTGTGCAGAAAGCTCTCGTTAACAAGACCCATCAAGTGCGACCACTGCGACGGTACAGGGAGCAAAAGCCGAGCACAATGTAAATGTGATCATTGCAATGGTACCGGTGTTGAAACCATCATGCGTCAAGTTGGTCCCGGGATCATATCCCAAATGCAACGTGAGTGCTCTCATTGTGGAGGCACAGGAAGAATTGTCCGACCAGGTATGTAACTAGCGCAATGCTCGGGATGAATCGCCTTGCGCTGTACCAGAATAGGAGTTTTTATAGTCGTGATCAAGTAACAACCATCATCATCCTGTCTCGTAATGAATTGTATGTGTAAAGACAACTTAGTGTGCAGGTGATGAATGTCCTCATTGCAAAGGTCACGGAGTCAGGCAAGACAAAAAACAGTTTGAGGTTGTGTTGGATAAAGGGGCACCAGATGATTTCAAAGTTGTTTTCCATGGGGAAGCTGGAATTCCTGAAATTGGTGTTGAACCAGGGGATCTTGTATTTGTTTTCAAGCTGACGAAGGAGGAAGGAATGTTTAAGCGACAGGGCAATGACATTCTTGTCATGAAATATGAGATATCTTTGAAGCAAGCCTTGTGCAAGTCAGAAGTACAGTTTAGACACCTTGACGGGAGGGTACTGAGCATTAAGCGTCCAATTGATGTACCTTTGCAAGGGAGTCACTGGGTTTGTGTCCCTGAGGAAGGAATGCCAAGACATGGTAATCCATTTGCTCGAGGAAATTTGTACATCAAGTTTGAGGTGAAGACACCACTCACACTACCCCCTGAGATTGTTGTACAGCTGGAGAAATTGTTGCCTGATGAAGGAGGTAGTGAAGTGATGGCTGTAGACGATTCTGAAGAAGTGAGTATGCGAACTGTGGGTGATACTGACGCATTGCAGGAAGAACTTGTCAACCGAATGCGGGAGTATAGGCAGCACACACGTGCATACGACGACGATGATGATCGTCATCAACAACACGTGCAATGTGCACAATCTTAGATAGTTGAGAATAATTCGCTACAAATTGCAACCCGAGGAATTTTCATATCGCTGTGAAAATTATTCATGAACGTTTTCTAACGCAATGTAATGCTCGTGAAATAATAATTTATCTTGGTGGTTTACAACATTATGTCAACACCGCCGAATTATAGTTCATGCGTTCACGTACACTTGAGCCAGAGCAACGTTTATCAACATAATAATATTTCTCACTTGGTGTAAAAACTTTGAAGAAATGGAAATACTCAGAATCGAAAGACATACTTCAACATGCATACGATTACATTGGTGGGCCATTACAATCTGTGAACTGTCCGCCTAACACAAGCATATAATGCTTCGCCACCTCAAACCCATTGCAACTTAACTAGACTCTTTGGGTAATGCAGCTGCCGCTTCCATTGTTAAGCTCTTGTCGTCGCTTAACTCGGACACTGCTTTAATTCCACGTGCAATCTTTGTGGGAATCTCCTTTATTCCAACTGCAATTTTGCGTGGATTAGCCTTGACCCCTTGGGCAATTTTAACAAGCAACTCCTCCTTTGTGGGTATTTTCTCCAGTGTCGCCCACTTTGAAACATCAACAAGCTGGCCATCCATCACAATGCACTTGATTTCAGTAGGTGGTGGAGGCGGTGCTTCTCCTCGTTTTGGCTCTGGTTGAAGCTCCTGTATGACACGCAGCAAATGCAACTGTTGCCTTACAGCAGACAATTTAAACCAAGTACTGTCAGCTCAGGTACACCTCTATGTGGAGGGCGACGCGAGAAAGGGACACCTTGGCAGCAAGGTGTTCAATTCAATGTGTCAAACTCCAGCTTGACATAAAGTAGACAGCAGTGTCTGAATGTGTCACAAGGCACAAGTGATTGAAGAATTTGGAATCAGCACCTTTAAAGCCTCATAGACATCGTTGAAAGCTGTGACAGCCCCTCTGATGCTTTCTTCTGGGACAAACACATATGCATTTTCACCTTTCTGGCCTCGTAAGCCTTCCCATCTATCCTTAACTTCAGAGTTTTCCATGTTATCAACAGCCACTCGAAGCAGCCTGTTCTTAGCAACCATCATTGTTACATTATCAGGCAATTTTCTCCTCATGCTTTCCATGTTTTTTACCTGCATTCATGCACTTCATGAAAGCACCCAGCAGTAGATAGATGTGCAGCTCTATGAAGCCGTTCTTTAGTACAAGAATTCTGCAATGCAGGAACAAAGTAAATCTAGAAACGGTCGATGGCAATCAAAATGAAAGACTTGGAAAAAACTGTGCAGCCACTGCTGCAAAATTGTTTGTAACTTCTTGAAACAGAAGAACACATATCTCCTATGCAGCTGAATAGTTCAAGCAATCAGAAGATTCAAAAACTTCTCAGCAAAAGGTACATCGTTTCTAAAGATGTGCCAATGAATAGACAAATACCTCGCCTAGAGGTTTATCAATTAATTTTAATGACAGGAGACAGAGAGTTGGACAGCCTATCTAATCTGCTGTGGACATCTGCATGAGTGGATTTGACCTTCATACAATGGTCTACCGCATTCAGCTCGAACTGTATTTCAACTGAAATCTCATCTCAATATTAGGCTCTTTTTCACAGGTAGGAGGCTCTCAACATCACAGCTTTACATTCTCTTCAACTAAAGAAAAAAACATGTAATTCATTTGTACAGAAGCTACTAATAGCATTCAAATGTACTCAAAGTGGTACGAGCTATTTGGTGCTAACGCGCTGTTTCAAAGTGTAGTCGTGAAGCCTAACGAATATGTACTGCATGCACCACGGATACTATCTGTGTGGCTAAGTATGCCAAGCAGGCATAAATATGAATAAAACGAACTAGTGTATAGTAAAATATTATAATTGACAAAATGCGATAGTAAAAGTTTTGGACATAAACTTCGCGAATGAGGACACAGCAAGCTGAAGGGAGAAGGAAGAGCAAGGATACATACCGATATACCCTGGCAGCTCATACCATACACTAAAGTACTTGAGGACAATTTGTCTTGAATATTGGAAATTATCTCTGCCTTTTTTGCCTTACTGATGGCTTGCGTGACCTGAAGCGCAGCTATGACGCTTGTAAACACGATGCTGTTTCACCATATGAGTGAAGAAAAATATACTTCAGCACATGATTATTTACTGCATATCGAAGCATTCCAGAAGAACGCAGTTAACAATGTTCGTCTGGGTTATTGAGGTTAGAGTATGCACAGCTCCAAATTCAGGCACGTGAACGTTATTGAGAGGGATGGCGCACGACTGATACACGGCTTGTTCCTGAAGCCCGCCCTTCTAGCAAAGAAAATGGTGGCAGACGACTACCATACTGCTGCCTGCATAGCTCAAAACAATGAAAGATCTTCTGGAATCGAATATGTGCAACGCTTGCTATAACCGCGCTTGTTTGCGAGCATAAACCGTACCCTTGGATAGTGGGGCAAAACATAGTTTCAGCTTTTTGAGCTTGAACGTTACGCTTGGGTGATGTAGACTGTATGAAACTGAAGCTATAGGCACCTGAAGCACTGTAATCGCAACGCCAGCTCAACGAAATGAATTTTATTTCGTCTGGCAGTAGAACATAAGCTGTGACGTCATAAAATTTTATTGTTATAAGAGCCGTTTGAGTTGCGGCGAGTTGTCAGACCGTACTGCTACAGGATGAAGTCGAACATGCAACGGCCGCACAAACCATCTGTGTCGTCTGGGGCCAACCCTGTGCCGCTGTAGTGAAGAAGCAGAATCCCCCCCATGTGCATGACAACAACTTGTGACGTTCAAATTCTTCATTGCTAACATCCAGTTGTCCTGCGCGTACAGCGTTGCTGTTGAAAGGAATGTAAGCGACATGGCAGGGGTGCATGCAGTGATGGTGCACGACAGCGATGAACATGTGTTTTGAGCCTCTGTAAAGTCCGTGGTTTGATCTGGTGGATATACATTACGAAGCAATTTACCTGCATTTAATGTGACGTGCAGGTGCAGGTGTAGTTGCAGTTGTGTGGCAGAGCAGAGCTTAGTCGTTATTTCACTACATTTTATTTACAGCTGAGTGGAGAAGCGCGCAAAAAGGATTGATAAATACGTTCCAGTACTTGTAATTGAGCACCGGTGAATTCAAAGAATAATATGCTGTTTGCACTGATAATAGTCTCGAACTAGAGAATTTTATTAGGACGTTGCAGTCAAATTAACTAGTTCGTACATTTCCGCCCCTTGTACGCGTGGGTAGATGATCATATGATGAGCCTTACCATCAGAGTAGTCCTCAAATAAAAAAGTCAAGGAATGAAGTGTGATCACGATCGTCACACCCTCCAGCGTTTGAAACAAATTTCAAGTCTTTCACTCTCGACATAAGCTGGTATGTCCATTTGCAGTACAAATGTGCAATCCGCGAGTGTACGCATAAATTAGAAAAAAATGATTACATGTCACTAATAGCAATGATGAAACTGCGTCTCAGTCAGTGGAGAAGTGGATTATGGGCTATCAGCTCCGCATGTCTAGATACACAAACATTGCCTGTTACATCACACATAAAGAAAGCAGCAGGTTGCTGGCAGGCGTATGCTTCATTGAGGCTGTCAGGGGCATTGTTCAGACAAACTATTTCATCATTGTGACCCACTGAGAGATCACATGCCTTGGTATTCACCGTTGGTACACTGTCGTGTCTTCCAAACATGGCGATGCTTGGCCGCTCCTCCTGCAGTCTGTGCATGCTGAAGCTAAGGACGGGTGGTTGGTTGAATAATGGGGACATCGATGACTTTCAGGCCGGTGGTACGCGCGATCGACAGGTCCCCGAGTTCTTTGCTGACGCGTTGCGAACCCGCACGTTTGTTCCCACGTGGCGAAAAGGTAGTGTTCCTGCACGCAGACCCGATCGGTGTGCTGCTGGCCCTAAGTATACAGCGACCAGGTCGTAACGTTAAGTGCGGGAATCCGCTCTCGCGTGACAATCCATTTTCATGCTCCACATCATTCCCGGGCACGTATGCTCCACAGTACTGCGCACGAGGCTCGTTTTCCTATTCCGATATGATCCCCTTGCGAAAGTTTGCAGTACCTGGAAAGGACCCCGCACTGAGATTGGCAGCAGGACAGATCGGCAGCGCGTCCTGGAGCTGGACGATTTTTGAGGGTGCGGCCTTCTCTTCCGGGTGGACAGCATTTGAAACTTTCCGCATGCACTGTTTACATGTTGATAGACGGCGGTCTGTGCTAGAATCACATGATGCTTCAAAATTTCAGGATGATCAGCATGGTGGTTAGCTGAGCTGTCTGTAGGAGGCCAGATGGGTACTGGCCAAGGTGGCAAATACATACTGGGACTACTAGATATCCTTAATTCAGATGTGAGCTGACTGCAGGCATTAAGAATGTGCAATTTAACAGGGGAGGTTGAGTATTACTTATACGCAGTACACATAACGCCCTCCACTACATTGTTAGATCAGTGGGTCACTTACATTCATAACTCAATACTCGAACCATCAGGTTGCAAGTTCAGATTGTCCACTTGAGTTAATAGCAACAAGTCTCAACCAAGTCCAAGTCTCCATGTAAAGCTACGTTCTACAACCTAGACTAACGCCTCTTATCCTTGGGCATATGATTCCTCAGGCATGTTGATGACAGTGGTCTTTGTCTTGCACATCATTGCTAGAGAGTTCTTGATTCCTTGCGAGCCGATTCCAGACTCTCGGAAGCCTGAATGGGGCAAAAGAAGTTCTGAGAAAGCAGTGCAGGCACGAAACATAGTAATGGGAATGATCACTCTTTCAGCTAGTGGGCGTGGATCAGTACCTTGGAAGGGGAAATGATCTGGCCCTCTCGCGGGAGGTCCATTTATCTGCATGCACCCAAACAGCTCTGACATGAGCATGCTTCTCACCATGCTTTTTCTGCCACCTGCAAGTGTCACAGACACAAACGACGAGGGTGATCAACAAACCTGGACTGTCCCCGTCTTCATCTGGTCACTTATTTTCATTGCTGAATTGATGCACGATGTAAATACGCATCCTTGCAAAGCCAGTTTGCTGTCATTGCAGTGCTTGACAGCTTCTGCCGGGTCACTGATTCGGATGAATGGCAGAACTGGTCCAAACTGCTCCTCCCAAGCAACCTTCATGTCTGTTGTGACATGGTCCAGCACCTGGGGGTGTATCAGATTCCCTTCCCGCCTCCACTCAGTCAAAGCCTTAGCACCCTTATTTTTTGCATCTGCACCGCAAACCAGAAAATAACAGTTCCCTGCCTAAAGGTGAGCCCCAAGGGCCATCTCCTTGCAGCACAGACAAAGAGCAGGATCTGATCTTGAAAAACCATGAGCCACTACAGTCAAGCTTCATCCTCTTCTGGAAACAAAAAGCGATGCAGCGTGCCAACAGGAGTACCAGTAGTGAGACCCCGAATACACGAGAGGAAAACCACGATACTGTATCATAGCATACACTCTGGTACAATAATAAAGAAGATGCGATAAGGTGCAAGAGCTCATGGCTATCTGGACAAAGCGCAGGTCTCGTGGAATCAAATGACCCTTCTCCAGCTACAGAAGGTGCACGACATGGGCAATGGATGCCATTGACAAATGCAAAAATGCAAGGAATGAAGCCTTCTTAGTGAATATCACTAAGTCAGCAGGACAGTCTGTGATGTGACACACAGATGACTTTTTGAGTAGTGTGTGGGGAGTTGAGAGGCCAGGGAGTGACTCCCTGACTGCACATGTCCAAAACATGAAATTTAATATGAATGTGCCTAGTGGGAGTGTCCACAAGGGTTACAGCTTGAGAGCCCAGATAGTTTGTGCAGCTGATGTCCAGTTTGTTGACAGGACAGGTGACAATCACACTTACCAGTGACGAGCTCCTCAATCCAGTTTGCTGAGCTCTCACTAATCACAGCGGCAATATCGCAGTTGTCTTCAGGTCGACCAACAGTCAGCTTGGACACTCGCTGCATGACTTTTTCTATCAGTGCGTCTGCTACCTTGTCGAGCACCAGCACTACCTACAGGTGCATCTCCGGGTTGAATCTATCTGAACTAACCAGCTGCTGTTCCAGGCGCAACATAATTCAAAACCGCTGCAACGGTTGATTTGGCTGAGTGCGAAAACATCCCGTATTGTCGGTGTGGATGACAGCTGGTATGGCTGAGCTGTCTGATAGGGGAGAGGACTTGGAATCACACTTTGACTGCAGTACACCGTTGGCCCTGGTAGCTGAGACCACCTGATACTATGCTCTTTGCAGCAAGATCCAAGTCAGCATCACCACATACAATGCATGCGTCTTTACCCCCGAGCTCCATCTGTAGAGGGACCATCCCTGATACCTGGCTAATATGCAAGCCAGTTGTCCCTCCCGTGAATGACACACAATCGCACCCGGAGTGAGTTGTCAAGTAGTCACCAATTTCACGAGAGTTCCCTGTGATGCACTGCACTAGGCCTGGAGGGAATCCAGCAAGGTGAAATGCCTGCACCATGTGCAGCCCTGATACAGCTCCTGCAGAACACACCCCTGTTACTGCAACAGAAACTGATTCCACTGCTACTATTGACATTGTTACGTTCCTGCCATTCTGAAATATGATATCACTCATTTTGAACGGGAATATGAATCGCGTTTCATCGGTACCTGCTGTTCACAACATATTCTGTTAGTGTTTAACAGAACTATAGCAAATAATTGTACACTCCAACCCGACGGATGGCGTTTCCTACAGTTCGTGATGTACTTAAAGGTGAGAAAAAACTTTGAAGTACCTTGGGTAGGAGGCTTCAAGACTACAGCATTTCCTGCCATCAACGCTGGAGCCAACTTGCTGACTGCCAAATTGACTGGATAATTGAAAGGCGGGATACATAGAACTGTTCCCAAGCTAACCTTGCTAGTTAAGCAGAGTTTATTTCTTGATGTGCCAGGAAATGAGTCCGATAATAGAACATTGCCTGCATGCTGTATTATGGTTGTCGTCGCTGTGGGCATTGCACTTCGGCCTGAGAATGCGGACAGCTTCTGTTCTGCCAGGACACTTGGTTTTTGTCTTAGAACCAATCAGAGTTATCGCAGACAAAGTGCTGAACACATATGAAGAAGCCTGTCATTGCTCGAACCTATCTACAGAGATGAGTTGTATCTATTGCACAACCGCACCTTCGCCAAAGTATCGGACACCCTCCTCTGCACAGTACTCCATTAACTCTGCTGATCTAACTATTTCGCTCTTAGCAGATTTCGCTTGTTTTGCGACTTCAACGGTCAATATCTTTCCCATTGCGTCAGCATTCTCTCTTAACACTCTAGCGGCCGTTTTCACCATCTCTGCTCGCTTCCAGAGAGGAGTCTTAGCCCATTCTTTTTGCGCACACTTAGAACCGTTGTATGCTGCATCTACCTCAGCTTTTGTGCAAGCTTGGACGCGGTATGCTACTTCATTTGTTTGCGGGTTCTTGATTGTACAGGTTTTCCCGCTGCTGCTCTCCTTCCATTCTCCGTCAAGGTAGAACTTGAATCCTTCGCCCCCGACAAGGACATCAAACACGGACATAGTTGAATAAGATGGACTGAAACGCGCACGCTGAACCAGTCTACCCAGCATGAACAATGGTACGTTGCACAATCAATCAATTTGAAAACTGAGGGGCCGACAGTGTCTTTTAAATATAGCCAGTCAAAGAAATAATTCAACTCTAGTGTTTAGTTTTATCCTCTCTAAATATTCTCTGTTGGCATCCTTGAACCAACCCCATGCTCACGTGAACTAGAACAGCGCGTCCGATTCGTGTCTAATCTGCTGTGATATATTGCATTCTGAAAAGAATATCACATGGATGCAAAGCGCGCATGAGGCGAACTGCGTTGAAAGATCAAAGTTTCAAAATAGTCGATTCCCGTGAATACTGTGGATCCATCTTGTTGCACGGGAATCTTTTTCCTCTTGACTGCTCCCGGAGTCTCGCTATCCAGTCCGCCGGCGTAGAAGTGCAAACTTGCACAACTTATATGACCGGAAACTAACTGTTGAGACTAGAAAACGAGAATCGTTGACTTCGCAGCCTGCGGGGTGTTACCTCGCCCCGCCATGACCAAAGCTCCTATTCCCCGGCCTGCTTGAGCCACGCCAACACGTAGATAGTGTAAGATACGTGTGAGCTATTTGATGTGGATGGACCTGCGATATGGGCGCGATTCGGCAAAAAATTGGCCCATACCAGCAGACACTGCAAATTCGACAGGATCCGTTACAAGAACCAGCTGGTTCCCTTTACCCAGCCAAGAGAAAACGGGTGCAATCATTTGCATCATCTGATTGTTCATTTTGATATCAGTAGCTGAGAACGTTCTCGATTCTTTTAAAACCCCTATTTCTTACCTCTATGTTTTAGCGTTTTCGTAAAGAACGCAAACACATACTCGCTGTTGTTCATTGTTGTTCACCGCAAATGAATGAAAGTATGATACTGCATTAAAACTGCATTAAAGCTGCATTATATCAAGGTTTAGAGAAGCTTTATAACTCCGGTGAGATTATCGTTGTTTCAATACCGAAGTATCAAAGTACTAACGACAGCTACATCGACAACGGCAGCTACATCGACTCAACAGACGAAGAGCGGCAAGCCTCACAGCATTGCAAACAAGAACATGGATCTACAATCGTCAAAGTGCGATAGCCTATGCTTGTTCCGTTGATTATAGCACATAGCGGCACACGGGTGGGTGGGGCTTTCCCTGCATGGGCGCGGGCCAGGGCCGCTGCGCAGGGAAGCGCAAAATAATGCCATTGGGTGCGGATGCGGATTCAAGAAGAGTCATGCACGCCGTGGCCCGTGGCGGTGCGTCGTCTCAGTGCATACTTGTGTAAGTGCGGTTCCTGTGCGGGAGGGGGTTGTCCCCTCCTTTTCCAGCATGGAAAGCAATTTAAGCCACTGGCCGACGCCCAAGTCCAGCAACTGCACTGTCATACATCCCCAGGAAGCCAGATCTAAACACACCAAGTACCGCAGTACTAGAGCCTTCCTTGATGCACCAACGAACAACCAGCACTTGAAGTCATGTTCTCCACCGACCATACGCTGTAGGACCAAGTCAATCTTCTTGCAGGCATTGAAGAGTTACTCGCATATTTTGTAACTAATGCATAGACTTAGGAAACGTTGAGATACAAACCTTGCGGAGCGTTCAGCGTTATTTGGTGTAACGCGTACTCGAAATGTTGCAGGTGAACGCATTGTACGAACTGAAGCCTCATGAAGAAACAGTGCTGCCTTATTCGTATTGCTACGAGACTGGTTTATGTAGACTAGGTTACGCATTAATGTGGGCGATTGCTCAATTCACAATGCTGACCACAATTCGTGGACAACTTGAGGCGGATGGAACGTCAGTGTAAAGCCTGCATATGAACTTATGAAGCTGAATAAAACCCGTTTCGATGATTTAATTTAATAGATTGTTCCTTCAAGTGGCTTTCCCAGCAAGAATAGGAGTGACTTAACACTCAGAAGCGTTGGCAGAACAGGAAGCTGACTTGACGCTGAAGGTGAGGCGAAGCTGTCGGCCCTTCCGGTTGGATGCTGAATCAGCCTAGGATGAACGCAGCGTTGCTCTAGCCAAATATTTCTTTAACTATACACTGCAAATGATGATTTATCTGACTTAGTACACGCACAGACGAACCGGAGCTTGGCAACTCCTTTGATGGATCGAGACAGCGTGTCGCGACCATGTCGAGGGTATAAAAGGCAGTGTTGCTGAGTAAGCAGCTTCAGCAAATGAATAAGGGGTAGTAGTTCTTATGATCGAAGCAAATCGAGCGCGGACTGGGATTGTTTCGGTAGCTGCTTTTGCCAGTTCTCGATGACAAGAAATGTTTGCAGTTGAGGAGACTGCGGCACTCTCCTGAATTCGACTCGTGCTCATGACTTGCTATACGCTCAATCGAGGAATCCGTAATTTACCTGTTGGATTCATATCTCAACTTAGCCTGTCCGCAGTATGTCGTATTCGCTAGGCATCTGCTACTGTATGGCTGGATTTCATCCAAGCTCACTATGTGAACTGTATTCTGCGTCCCTATCAATGTAATCAAAGCGAAAACAAAAACTTATGCGAATTATGCCCGCCCGAGAAGGCAGGAGTGGAAGCACCTTGGCGGGCAATTGAAACCAGGAGGGTGATTATTGGAAATTGGAATATACTTATTCTAGAGACGAGTAGAATAAGGGTTGAGGATCATCGTACTCACACGGATGCATTGCAACTTCTTTTATGAGGTTGGATTTTTCCAGTGGTAAGCCAAATGAGCAAGTCGCTTGTTACCCTCGAAGCCTTTAAACCACGAGATCACCTAAAAGGATGTATACTGTAATTTTTCCACTGCGAGTTAGAATGAATAACGAAATTGCCACTCAGCAATACCGCAAGTGCCGAGCCTTTGCGAATCCCATAAGTTTCTCAAGATTTAGTAGAAACACACTAAACAAAGACACGCAGAACGTCAACTTTGTAAGAAGTTGCTTCAAACCTTGAACAACATCGCTGAAGTCACGCAGCTATGCAGTCCAGAGACTTGTTCAGCCACGTTAACGTAAAGATTTCATTTGGCAAGATTTCAGAGGATGAGTACGCATGCACGAAAACTCAACTGCCGACAAGACAACTCAATTTCTGACTGTGACTTGTAAGGGGAAACTAGCTGCACTTCGGGATTACTCGGATACGACGCATCCACAGCCGTACTTAAGGCAGCTTCTTCCAGCGTAACCCCGTGGACTACATGTTGTACCTGAATGTAAGTACATGAAAATTTCATGTAAATTCTTTTTCCCTTCTGAACTGTACAGGAAGGGAATTTCTTGGAGCCCCTGTTCCTGCGCATGCATGTGTGCGATCGAACCATAACCATAAGAACCATAAGAACTGGGTTGGTTGAAAACTCGATTTATGCATGTAGCATCCATGCAGAATCCAAAGAGGTGAAAAACTACCAGCGATCATATCCAACAGTGCTACTACTTCATTGTAAATCGCTACACCGTGATACTGGCTCAAAATTCTCGTGATACCACTGCGGAGCAACGGTCTGTACAGACGTAACGAACGGTACTTGATATTCAGTCTCGGAGCAGCTCAAATAATAAATGAAACTGAGAAAGGCAAGAGAAGAGCTGGTCTACAACTTGAATCGAGTTTCTGTACACTCTTGAACTAATTTAATATCATGGCTCTCTCCTGGGATCAGCTGGGTGTATCTATTGGTATAAATGGTGGAGTTGCTATAGCTGTGTTTTTCATTTTCAATTACCTCCGCCGGCTAACGTTTCTCGCGGACTTTTATGCTGCTAAACGGAAGCTTTCTATCCCCTTCAGGTGTGCACCATGCACAAAATGGCCGATGGCGCCTTCCAAACTGGCGCACACGTTCACGTCACGTGCTACCAAGCTTTTACAAGGATGAGAGGAGACCCTTGTGTTACGGAATTCAATAATTGACATCACAGAATGCCTATTTGCTCTGTCGGAGCGCCTTCATTGCCTTGAAATCTTGGCAAGGTTTACAATTACATACGCTCTTTGGCCCTTTTCTTTTTTTGCACTTGTACGAAGAACCGCGGAGTTTCCTTATTCCAATGTCCATGATATATTACAGCTATCCTGCGTAGTTTAGGACGCCTAGATGGTGCTGTTCTGTAGCTAGTGTCACGTTGTGGCGTGCGTGTCAACAACGAAAAACTCCTTGTTCGCAGAATTTGTTGCTTCTTTTTGGCAGTGCTCTATAAGTGAGTGTCATTGAGTGTGCTGTGATGTTAATTAGTCCGTCAAGTGCCGTGACAAGGTTGAATATCAAACCACTGCTTGTTTCATACAGGTTTCGCCCTCCACGGCTACCACCAACCTTTATATCATGGATGGTGCCGGTTTTTAGGATGCCCGATGAGCAATTTGCTGCATGTGCTGGCTATGACGCTTTAACTTACGTATCATGCTTGAAGTTATCTCTCAGGCTGTCCTTGGTTATAGCAGTCCTAGCCTGTGGGATCGTGCTGCCTGTGAATTGGGCAGCCGGTTCTCTTGTACAGAGCCAGCTTGACACTCAGGCCAGGTTGGAAGCTAGAAGTCAATCGCTTGAAGAATGTGATGTTGGTGATCTTGAAGCCGATCAAGCTGCTGTGGCTAACACGGTGAGTGGCTCAACATGATTACCCTGCTTCAAAGTTCGAAGTTGCTTCCTCAAATGTTTTGAGACATACTCTTGTGATTACGATGCACTTTAGTACTAGCATGTCAGGATGTACTGTGAGTGCACTCTTGGCATCCTTCAAGGGCCACTGTTCACGAGAAACTTAACAATTTGAGAGATTCTTTTGTCTGTCCCCGTTACCACAATTGATGTCTTTTAGCTGCAATCATGTGCCTGTGCTGTGCCTGGCTGACAAGAAGAAAGCCCGTTGCTGCAGACAGTGGAAAGACCAGCATATTGTGATGAACTTGAATTGGGATTTGTGGTGACCAACTTTGACAAAACTTCTATGTCCAACATTGATCCTGACACTCAAAGTCATTACTTATGGGCTCATCTCTTCGTTTTGTGGATTTTGGCTATCATTGTGTGCAAGGTTTGTGCTCTACCACTGTGTATGGTTTTACTTTTCGCAAGGGATATTGTAAATTTGTGTGGCTTGTAAAGATGTATCAGACCTGTCATGTATCTTGTAGATGTTATGGGTTCACTGGGAAGAAGCACTAAGATGGCGGATAGTTTATCTGTCTCAAACTCGACCACATGAAGCAGCACACACTGTGCTATTGACAGATATCCCTGGGACTGTCCATGGAACACCTGTTGGCCGCATACATGAGGTGTGCCTTTATGCATAACAGTATAACGCAAACTTCATTTTACTTGTCAATGAATTATTGCAAATACTGTAGTCTCAGTATATTTCAAGCGCTTTCATGAATCCAGTAAATAACATAAATACCTTATGTTACGTCCCGAACCTGCTCGCATAATTGAAGTATGGCTCCAACACAATGGAAAGGAAACTAATAAGTGCTTACGAGATATCGAGAGCAGATGCATAGATCTCAGATCTATGC